>BGPR01000125.1:62109-118595 GCA_013235015.1 Araneus ventricosus | reverse complement strand
AGGTCCTTAATGTGCCCCAAAGGAAGAAGTCACAAGGCGTTAAATCAGGTGATCTAGGGAGCCAAGGGAACAAAGCGAGGCCATTCCCACCAAAACGCCCAATCCAGCGATGCGGAAGTTCATCGTTCAGCTATCGACGAAAGTGAATGCTCCAGTGAGGGGGTGTCCGGTCCTGTTGGAAGACACAATTCATGGAATCATCATCATCGAGTTGCGGAAACAACCACAACTGCAACATATCCAGTCAGAAAAACGACCCATTCACCTTGTACCATTTTGGGAGATACTGAACTCGTGCTGCCACCTGGTGCGCACAATACAAAGTTGATGAGTGTTGCGGTTATTTTCATATATAACTCGTATTCTGTTCGTGTAATACTTTTGAATTTATAGCGTTTTGAAAATGGATGAATCTTTTATAGTAGCCCTGTATAATATAGAAATTGTAGATCTCTATCACATTTTGGACCAAATCTGTCTATTGGCTTGCCATCTGTCTATTCATGTTTACATGTGAGCGATAACTCAAAACCAAAACGAGCTAAAAAATAAAATTTGGCTTGTGGTTTTGGCATGAAATTCGTAGACTTGCATGAAATTTTGGACCCATTGGGTCAAAGAAAACAGTTCCAAAAGGGAAACTAAATTATCTTCACTATACGACAAATCGAAACACAAAACGCGCTATTTTGTACTACTACATATTAAAAGTTTTGGAAATTATTTCCTTACCAATGAATGAATACAGATAGAACATACTTATTTGGAGATTCCTTCGAAGAACCATCCCATCAACTATGCATTTTTGACATCGTCCATACAAAGATGTAAATACGGATAACATGTCTCTTTTTGCGACACCTCCTCCAGTGACTTCAGCCCTTGCGAAACAGGCTTCGTCGCACACACGATTTGGCTTTTCCGGCGACATGAAGTTTTGAAGCTTGTAATCACGCGCAACGCACTGCACTGTACGTATTTGAACAGTGTGAAACAAGTGCTAAATGATCAGACATATAGTATTCTTACCTTGTTCTGCGGGAAATGGTTTATTTCATTTACATTTGGAAAATGTTTTTTAAATGTTTCGAAACTTTTTGAACGCAATAGTAGATGTATACAATAAAGTCGAAGAGAAAAAAATACAGCTGTTGTTATCTTAAAAACTATTTATCCCATACGTGTACTGCAAAACAGAAAACTTACACGAGTTTTAATATGAATCAAATTACTTTGTATAGGTGAACTTTCAGAAACAAATGCTAGTCTTCCAAAGACAACCTTCTACTCTGAAACAATGTACTACAATTCTTCTTCATTCTATTTTCATCGAAGTATCTATCGAACCTACAAATACTCTCCCAATAAATTTACCAGTAGAAACTTTAATGCCTTTTCCCACTCCATTTAGGGCAGACTAATCCAATTTACCGCCGTAATTCGAAATAAGATCAGCCTCAGCCCAGCGACGAACAATACGTTCTGATGCAGGTATTTTCTGGAATAGGGCCCAGCAAAAATGCTGGGAGAGACCCCGATGGAAGAAATTCCTGGGGTCAGGAAGTGAATGGAGGCCACGTAATAAAAGTTTTAAGCACAGGGGGAGAAAGTTTTCTGGGAGAAAACCGTTTTCATTTTCAGAGACTGAGTTATGACTGGTGCAAAGAATCGTTAAGATTTTAAGGCGCTCCTGGTAGAAGTGGAGTAAGTGGGAGCTTGGAGTTTATTCAAGGAAGTGACTGTGGTGGATGCCATCATTTGAAGCGGCTGCTGCGCAATTTAGAATTAGCCCAGGAAAACATTATCCCAAAGTTTTGGAGAAAATTATAATTTCGAGACAATTTTACCATTAGCTTAGTTGAGTTATATTAACCTCTAGTTTTGGAGCTACTCGAGAATCGCATTTAGGGTTTAATTTACTTCTAATTATACAGGATGATTCAAAAAGAAGGAGCAAATTTAAAATACTTGTATCTAATGAACGACAATAGATAGAGACACATACAATTCATCACTGGATAGAGGAAAGTTCAAAGTTTTATTTTATGCATTCAACAAGGGCTCCATTTGTTATGCGAGAAGCGTAACTTTAACGAAGTAACTGCTCCCTGGTTATTGAACTCACTTCTTTAAAAAATCGATCTCACAAATCTTGAAGAGTAGCAGGGATAGGTGGTACATACACACTGTCTTTTATGTACCCCCACAGATAAAAATCACAAGGGGTAACAATGGTGTCATACAGATACTGATGTACCTCGTGGTGGAAGTGAGGTGGAACACCGTCTTTCATGAAGATAAAATCATCTTGTTGAATTTGTGGAAGCAAACAGTGTTGGAACATGCCGGATTATACCTGGACTATCCGAATGCAAGAAAGAAAACTTTGAACTTTCATCTATCCAGTGATGTATCGTATGTGCCTTTATCTATTGTCGTTCATTAGAAATAAATATTTAAAATTTGCTTCTTCTTTTTGAATCACCCTGTATTTATGCACCATTTTGAAGTAACACAAGGACATTTCGGGGATGAACCTCGCCATTTTGAACCGTGATCAAATGACGAGGGCGACACATGAACCGGATTTCCCAGTCTCCAATTTTTTACACCTCACCTAAGGAAGGATATCTTATTAATTTCGGCAGATTTGGGGAACGGCTGGTCGAAATAAGGCGCGAGCCTTTCGAAGAAATTATTTTCACAACGAACCATGGGAAAGAAGCAAATGCATATCGAATCGTTAATCAACGCTAGTCAATCGCCATTTGTAGGGGGGGGGGCGGGAAGCGCTTTGGAATATGCAGATTTGAGCTTACAGATTCAAAAGAGGATTGCTGGAAATGACAATCTACACTCGAATACATCCCAACTTGAGCTGAGCACTAACAACCCTGTCCCCACCTGCGAACCAGCCGATTGCGAGCGGTTCAGGAACCGTTCGGCTGGTAAGTGTTTATGCACCTATACATGTCGGATCTTTGTAGGAATTATGTCTCGAACCTAGAGTTCTCTAATCTCTCACGAAATGCCGCCGTATATCCCTGTGCCTGTTACCATGATGGTTATTTAACTTTTGACTGTATATGGGAATAGGTGGATTGGATAGATACAAGAACTTACCACCAGGCCACTGTCCCGAATCATTTTGGGAATGGTCTCATAAATTTGAATCCCCTCAGGAAAAACGTTTTAGCTCACGTCATACTCACCAAACTTCTACACCACAGCAAAAGGAGAACATTTGAGAATTTCTTTACCGACGGAATAAGTTACTTGCGAATAAAATAACTTTCCCTTTGGATAAGATTGGCATAAATTCTGCACCACTACGCCACATTTCACACCCCTCACTGAGCCAATCTACCTGTCCTCTAATCATTATGGAGACAGTTATTCCCTGTTCCATTGTGTGACTCCAAATATGATTTCTTGATTTATTGCCAGAGAGGGAATATTAGAACAAGTAACAACATGTGCTAAAAAGGGAAAGCAAATCGTATTGTCCAATGATTTGAAAAGAGGAAAACGTTTTACTGTTTCTCTACATTTCACTGCATATTTACGGGTCCTACTATGGTTTGGATTGAGGTCGCTTTTCATTGGCTCTCAGCGTTACGTGGCTTCGCTTGCTTCTGAATGATGTCATAGGAGAGCGCTTAATTTGGATTTCGATTTTTGTCTTAGCTATTGTGTCATGGAGAAACCAAAATTATCTTCATTTTAAATTCATCATTCCCTTAGAAATATCCAAATAATCGTAATTAAAAGATAATTTTGGTTTCTCCCTGATACAACAGCTAAGACAAAAATCGAAATCCAAACTAAGCGCGCTCCTATGACATCATTCAGAAGCAAGCGAAGTCACGTGACGCTGAGATCCAATGAAAAGCGACCTCAATCCAAACCATAGTAGGATCCGTAAATATGTCATTTCACTCCTCCCCACCTCCGTACTATAATGGTTACTTATGCACAATGGATCTTTAGTGAAATCGAATATCGTACCTGGGAACCTCCGACATTCTTCGTTATATTAACTTCTCGTTCTGAAGCTAGACGAGGGCTGCATTACGACGATTCGCGTAATTTTGGAATCATGATCAGACGGTGAGAAAAATATCTAAGCCAGTACCCTCTTGCCGACTTCTTTCTTTTCCGACACACCAATGTAAGGATATTTGGCTCATAACAGCAGACTCATAACCACCAGCTCACCAGACCAACATAAACTGTGGATTTTCGATGGAATCTGGTTTGAACTAGAACATCGCCTCCATCTCTACGACCCGAAATGCCCAATGCTCCAAGAACACCACGGTTAAACATTTTCACCACAGAAAGAAAAATATGCACTACATCGAAATAAACAAAAGTTATATTAAAATATGTAAGAATTCATATTGACGTTGAAGTTTGTTAGTTTTTAGTTATATTAGCGTCCCATTTTTAAAGATACGCGAGAGTTATTTTAGAACGGACTTAGCCATTTTTAACCATGGCCAGATAACGAAAACGACACCTGGGCGGGGCCCCCCCCCCCGGGCCTTTTTTCTCTCCAAACTTCGGCATGACATCAGTAGCTGGACGTTTGACTCTTTATGGATTTAACGCTCACCAGGCTTATATGCACAGACGATCTTGAAGGATCTCGAACTTCAGCATGGTCGATTCTCTTAACTATACGACGAAGCTGAACATAAAACGCGCCATATTGTATAAGTATACGAGAAAACACATCCACTGGTTAATATTGCTGCCTTCGTAAAATTATTTAAATTGCTTTATCTTGAAAAGAATGCTGACTTAATCGTGATGCTTTTGTAAATTATATATAAGCTATTAAAAGATTATCAGACCGTTATGTAAAGATAATATCTCTCCGTAACAGTCATGGATCTGGTTTTGAGGTAATTTGCTTTGTTTTTACAATTGAAATTGCATATGTCTCATAATGCTCTTGATTCAGAAGCTCACTCTATCATTAGATAATGCTGGAACTACACGCCTACATCGTTGTCGGATAGCTAGACAGCGTAGCTTGGAAATAGAAGCGTCACTAACAGTTGTTTAGGGACAGACTATGCAGTTTTGGATATTATATTTAACCCTTCACTGCATACTGTATCAAATTTGATACGTAATTTATCTTTCATGTTCGTAATGATTAGAAAATGTTTTGTCCACTCGTATACGCTGTATCAGATTAGAAAGATCATAAGAGACCGGATAATAATCAATCGTTCCATTTTCCATGGACAGCACAGCAGGTCCTATTGATAAGTCTGTGGTGGTCAGTTATTCCTGATACATAATTTATGATGCACCTGTTGACATATTTACGCAGTTTTTAGCATTTAAAAGGAGTCTTGCATCTTTGATGGTTTCATCAATTGCTTCTATGATATTACTTATTGTTTTATAAAAAAGACAGTGATTTGATACCTTCATTAAATTCAATTTAATCATATCACATTTCTATTTTGATGTTTTTGTGTATTTTTTTTTTGTTGCTATATGTGAAATTTCCATTCCAAAGACATTTTTTTATTTTAAAATTTAAAAAATCGTGCATTGTAGGCTTAATAAAATAAACCTTCGCCGAGCACGGATTTTCAGAACGCAATTTTGTAGATACGCGTTATCTTAATTGTTTCTATTTAATTTGTCCAACACTAGAATTTTATACATACGCGGTATGCTTTCTGGCATCAGTTCTGGCCAGAAATTGTTAACAATTTTAAAGGATTTTCATCGATTCAAAATGAAGCCCAATAAGTCGCATAAATTGCAAAAGCAATTGGTGGCAAAGGACTTTCAGAAATGGAAGAAGGAGAAGTGAAATAATGACGATCACGAAATGACGAATGAAGAATTGGATGATATTTTAACACCAGCCGGCAGTAAAAGCAGCGATAGTGAAGAAGAAGATAAAGTACCTTTAACTTACAAGAAGTTAAATTGTTAAAAAAAGGTATAGGAACTGTCTGATTTTGCAATGGAGATTGACCTAAATGAAGGGAAAAAAGAAGACACTTATCCCTATTTACACAAGATATTGTACGGCATCTCCACGATGTTGTCTGGTATTCTGAATGCCGCAAAATATCGTGAAGATAACGTAACAATATTGTAGAGCAGCTTGTGCTAATAGGGATGAGAGACACTAAAAAACTCTGAGCTCCTTAGTGTGAAACTTTTAAAGATTTGCGTCAGACGTTGTACCTAGCAAAAATAATTTCCATTAAAATTTATTTTTTATCTTCTATTTTAATTACAACAATATTTACGTTTGTTTAAATGTACACACTTTCTTAATTTGAACTATACGTGATGTATTATTTCCATAGAAAGCTAACTTCGCAAACGCGATTTTGCAGTGCTCGCAATGTTTTAATTGCATTACTCTCTGCAAGGGTTTACTGTAAATAATGATATTCTATTTAATGAAACCTATATTTAAAACGCTTAAATTTGTGTAGCGCTTTCTGTTGAACCGGGTGTTTTTGAGTCGTGACCCCACATGCTATCACAAAATGCATTAAAGGGACTGTAATAACTTTTACGTCAACGTGATAAGTTTTATTTGAAAGGGAAAATAAAGAAACTAATCTTGACTAAAGAAATTTCATTAAAATTTGTGAATCATTATTCAAAGATTCATTTCATTTCATTTATCACTGATTAATGTTCCCATTTTTATTAACACTCCAACTATCAAAATACACGGCATTTCCCGGTCTTTACCCTAGCAAAACCTTAAGGAAAGAAAGGAAATGGAACAATGTTACATAAATAGCAGTGTTTACTAATATTATTTTATTAATGGAATATTATATTCAAATTCTAATAAAATAATTATCAAATTAAAAAAGTATAATAATTTTCTTTAACTTTATTATACAGTGTGCTACATTTCATATCTCTCTTCGTTAGACCCAATTTTGGGCATCTTTCTTTTCAAGAACTTTGGGCATAAATATTTCATGCTAATTGGTCTATATTTTAGATGTCTTTCAATGATTCGTTTCCTCAAAACTCATGATATTTTAAATGATCAATGAGAAACATGCTTATTAAGCTTTATTAATAGTGCCCCAGCCCTTCTGAACAAACATTCCTCCATGCCTTAGGAGTAGTTATCATCCTAAGCGGATCATCAGAGAACCAACACCACCCACACACACACAAATAAATTTTTAATTTGACATATTGTAGCATGCGAATCAGATTTCATGGTTTCCGTTGTTCGGTCCATTTATTATCCGTATTTAAATCCCTACCATATATAGAGCGGTGTGAAATGATGCTAAAGTCATCTTGAGGGGTGTTTTGAAGAGAATTCAACCCCACCTTAATTTTAGTTCGATGACTAAATCGACGACAGTTTAGTTTAGTTTTGTTATATTAACATCCCGTTTTGAAGCAACACGGTGGCTACTTTGGACGAACCTCGTAATTTCGAGCCGCTATCAAATGACGAGGACGACACTTGAGCTGTAATCTCTCTCTCCAAACTTCCACACCACACCAACGGGAGGACGTTTGACCACTGCGTATGATTTAACGTGAAATCGGATCCCTACACGACGGATATTCAGTGGAATCGGGTTTTGAAACTGGAAGCCTCCGGCCCCGAGGTCGAGTCCTTACCACTAAGTCACCGCGACAAAATCGATGACACTAAATGTGGAACAGGTAAAAACGCACAAACGGCTGGGATCATCAGGCCTTAGAACAACCTCTCTCTCCGCCTTAAAGAGAAGGGATGGACCATAACAAGCGTGTTTGCTTTATCCGAGTAGTAAGAAAGTTCCGGTCTACATGCGCTCTATTTTAATATAAGTTTTTTGTCTTTTATGCAAGAAACATACGTGAAACAAATTCCATGCCAGAAAATTCATTTACTATAAATATTTTAACAACTCCTATCCCACTCTACCCTTCAGGTGGAGTTAATTTATCCCTGAAGCAATTTTAGTTGGTCAGTGATGAACATGTCCACCTAGTTTCGTGAAAATCTCCAGAGGCGTTCGGAAGTTATGTTGGAATAAAAACACATATAAGTGAGATTTATGCGTACAAATTTTAGGAAATGGTGAAAAGCATTTTGGGATTAAAATTAGGTCCTTGTTAAAAGGAGTGTGAGAGTTGAAAATATAAGAAAGTTTACTATAGATCAAAGGTGTGTACAAGCACTTATCACTTATTCACTAATTAACGGCCTTTACATAAATGCCTTTCTACTTGCTGTAAACTTGGATTGCCTTCGATTACAGAATGGTAAAATGACAGTTTCAATTCTGGTAAATCCTGGAAGGTTGAGTAAAGCATTTCTTATCTTACTGGAGACGAGATAACAACATCTAACCGATTTATTTCCCAAAATATCCACCACAAAGCTCCCTTGCACCTCTTTCCTCCCAAACACACTCGCCAAAGTTTGAAATAACAGAACTTCCGCTAATTTTAACAACCGCTAATATCGCCCTCATAAATATCGGAACTCTGCCAAGGCAGCCAAACAGATTTAAGGTAAAGCTCACAATTTACGACTGATGCTCCCTCTCTTAGAATGCCCATTCTCTTCTAGCACCCCTCCCCCCACACACTGCCTACCTAAAGAAGATAAACAGTAATTGTGGAAAAGGTGAAAACGCACAAACGGCTGGGATCATCGGGCCTTAGAACACCCCCTCTATCCCCCTTAAAGAGAAGGGATGGACCATAATGGGCCCGTTTGCTTTATCCCGGTAGTAAGTGTGGGTCTATATGCGCTCGCCCTGGTATTGTAATACACGTTGGTTGTCTTTTATGCAAGAATTTCGTTGCGATTGAGGGCAGAAGTAAGTTTTGAGTTTTGGGAAAAGTTCTGCCTCGGACTGTTTTATGGTGGGAACTCACGCTTCCAAACAGAAGCTGTAGGGGGACCAGGGTAGAAATTGTAGCTGCTTAATTTAAAAATACGGTTAAGGGATGATATAGACCCCCATTTGTTTGATTTAGGGCGACAGGATATGTTAGATTTGTTCCTCGGTTGTTCATCTTTGTTTCAATTGCACGTTTTGAATGTCCCAAACTGTTTTGTTTTGGACGGATTTGTTTTTCTCCGTTTAGATGCATTGCAAGGGATAGTTCTCTAAGCTATTTTGTTGCGGCGAGGTTGCGTTTAATGGCGGGGTCTGCGCTCATTAAAATTGCGTTAATGCTGAGAACTGCTTCTGCTCGTTATGGTGCAAATAATTTACAGGGTTATTTCTTTGATATACGCCGACGATTATAACTTTGCGTCTCATAAACAACAGTTGCACGTGTTTGTATGCATATAGCAATGATTTTCGCTGCTCTGGCTATTATGAATGAACTATGTGATGAATTGTTATACTGAATAATAAAAATTATTTTTAAAAAATACGCTTTTAATGGCTACTAAAAAGTTGAAAATCGTTTTTTATATCAATAATCTGGAAGTCAACACAAAACAGTGAAAGCGCGATGTGATGATAGATATATTCTAAGAATATTGGAATTTTAATCATATTTCGTCGCTTAACAAGATCTACTATGAACATGAGACAACATGGTACAACCAGACGTGAAAACAATTAGAAATATTCGTTATTGGTTGCGAAAAATTAATTTGAATCTTCCTCTTTGAAATTTCAAAAATTTGAGGTAGGTGGTGTTGCTTGTTAAGCGACGATTTATAATATATTCTTAATTTTTAAAGAATGATTGTGAATTTTCTTTCTTATGACTTTATAAAGCTTTTATGACTTTTGTATTGACCGCCATATTTTAAATAAAAAAAATTATTTTCTACTTTTTAGCACATTAATAAAACTTATTTTTAAAAACTTTTTAAATTATTTTCTACTTTTCAGTCTTTAATTAATAATCAATAATTATTAATATTACGCAATCTCATTAGCAGTTTTTTCTCAAATTCACTTCTAAGTGGCGCCACTAGAATAGGATTAAAATTTTCTGAAAATTAATCAATTTACTGATAATTGAGTACTAAAAATAATAAAATATTGCATTGAACACACAAATGTACAAAATTTCGGAAATGAAGTGCATCATTAAATGAGTGAAAAATCGATTACAGAATTCCATTTTGACAAACGTGAAATTTACAAACATAAAGAAGACAAGTTAAATAAAAGAGAGTATAATTTCCCTCTTAAAAGGAAATAAAAAATATGTTCAATAATACGTGAATCAATCTGAAATATATATAGTCTGCATTGCGATTTTTGTACTGGATGCTTTGCTTTTTAGCATGGAATATATTTGATGGATGGGTCATTTGTTATGAAAATGTAGGCAAGAAGCCTGGCAGAAGTTATCCCTCTTAAAACCATAATATTTCCCATTAATTAGTATCGTTAGATTCCAGACTGCAAAGGAATAAATTTAAATTGTAAAATAATTTTGTGTTTCTTCATAAACACTCGACAGCAGATCGTCGTGATTAAAAGTTTTTGTTCTTAGATGGTAAATTTTTAATTTAAGTCAATTAGAAATTACATCAATGGAAGTGCATTTAAGAAAAACAGTAGTATTGGTAGGCTTTTAATTACAGGGTGATTCAAAAGACTTCCTATAAACTTTAATTAGTAGTTAACGTATATCGAAACAAACCAGTTTACATCAAACAGTTATTACAGTTATCATTCATCGAAGACATTACGAAAGTAGTCAAAGATGGGGGTGGTCCAGCATTGCTGAGATGGCAATATTCATTTAGTTTATAGGGTAAGTAATGGAAACATGCGAACAGCAGTGCATGATTAAATAGTTATGAAAAAATAAAATGTTTAGCTTAAGTATTTGTCGAAAACAAGTAAAATATCAGTTCAGTATAACAAAGGTATTTCGTGTAATTGGGTGAAATATTTTAAACTAAGATGCTTTTGTCATTTTTGATTATCATATTGAATAATTTCAAAAAAACAATATAATTCATATTTGTCAAGATCCCTTGTACCCCCCATACTTTTAAAAATTATGGTTTATAGTAGGAAAATACGACTTAAATAATAAATAAAAACTGTTTTTAAAAACTCAGCGTCCACTTCGCAATCTTCCAGCCCCGCCGCCAAGCTAAAGACGTTACAGTGCTTTATTTGTTGCTCCCGCATTTTTGTAAACTCCACAGACTCTCTAACCAGAATATCATGTAGCACTCAATAATAAAAAACATAATAACTGTTTGAAAATCAAGCTTTTATTAGTTTACTGAAATGTAGAAAATAATGTTTATTTTTTAATTAAAAATATGCAGGCGCTAAGTAATTTTAAATTTAAATCACACTTATAATATTTTTTTTAATTTTTTATGAATGCTTAGGAATTTTCATTCTTTTGATATTCGTTGTCCCTTAATATCCTTATGATATTCTCTTCAGCTCCTCAGAATTTTACAATTTTGTCTTAATCTCCTTTATTTTTTATTTAAAAAAATTTATTTTCTGCATTTTAGTACACTATTAACAGCATTTCTTTTCGATTTTTTTTCCACTTTTTAGTCTTGTATATCTTCTATAATTCATCATTATCGTACTCTTATTTAACTTGACTTGTTTCATGTTTGTAAACATGGAGTTAAATATTCGATTTTTCACTCACTTTTTAATGTGATAGAGGTTTGAAATTTTATACACTTGTGTATTCTCGATGAAAATGCACTCTTTTAGTACTTTCAGAACTTCATTATCGGTTAATAGATTGATTTAAATAAATTTTGATTCCATTCCAGTTGCGCCACCTGGAATGAGTTTCAGAAACGATAGATCTCAAGATTAAAAAGAAGAAAACACTTAAGATAAAAAAAAAACTTCTGCCATTTAGTACACCAACAAAAGTTTGTTTTTGAAGGTTTTTTAAAATTAAATTTATAATTATTATAGAATTTTTGATTGTATAAAGACTGAATAAAATCAAGCGATTCATTAATAACTAAGTTCTGAAAATATCAAAATGTTTTATTGTCGTCGGAAACACATAACTTTACAGAATTTCGGTACCCTCTCGACCCGACTTTTGCATGATTAAAATTTAACTATGAAAAGTAATTTAATTTAATCTTGACAAAAAATATAAAAAATGAGATTTATTTGCCCAATAGACAATGAAGTCTAATCTCCGAGACGTATATGACTATTAGGGCCGAAAGGGATAAAAAGTGAGTGTAAATTCTATAGCAAAATTCCATCTTTACAAATGTGAAATAAGTGAAGTTAAATGAAAAGTAAGAAAGACAAGTAGTTAAATAAAACAAAACAAGTGATAAAGATAAAGCCGTATTCCTGGTGATCGCACGGTATATAATAACGAGCCATGCAAACAAATAACTACGCAAATCTGCATTTTACTGAAATGATTTTACGGAAAGTTACCTAACTTTATATCTTTCTGCATATATGCATTTTAAAATAATTTACCTCCATACAGTAATAAAAAATCGTGTTTACTTTAAAACTGGTGCCGTTAGTTTAATGTTATGTTGAGTTTTACATTTTGAAAACATAAACGTAGTTTAATCGAATAGTTAACTTGGGAGAAAACTTTTTTTTTACATCACAGGTTAATTTATTTTTAAAAAAAGGTAATCTTTGAGCTTCTTGGTATAAAGAATCCGAGTATGTACAGCAAATCCAGACAGGCCGTGTCAGTGAACTAGCTTAAAAGTTAAACACAGGATGCAAAAAGTAAATATACAGTCAATTATTTACGTTAAAAACTTTATTTGAACATTTAAGCATAGAGTAAATATTTGATCAAGTATGATATATCACTTTGTTGACTCTCCCGTAGTTACTTTAGGTGTAGCAACTCCTCTAAGCTTACTAATATCACTGAATCAATTGATTATCTTTCACAAGTTTCACTTTATTTTTTTTTTCTTTTTGAAGACGAAGTAAAATCTTAGATAAAAGTCTAGCTAAACTAGTCGTTTGTCACAAGGTGATAAAACAAAGCAAAAACAGAACATAGCGCTTCTATAATCATAAGCTCATGTTTTGTTCCCACCTTTTAATCTCAACTAACAATAAAAGCGAATGTGTGTGTGTATGAGTCTGTTAGCGCTGTACAGGGCATAACCGTTGGACATAAAGCTGCCAAATTTGGCCCAAACATACTTTGGAAGCTGGGAATGTGCATTTTGGAAAGATTGTTTTCAAAATTTAAACCTCTGCACTCTTATGTCGAGTGTGACTCGACATTTTGAATGATGAATCTTTTTCAAATTCTTGTTGGATAGCGCTTATTATGAAAACCATATAAAAGCAAAAACACACAGATTAATTTTTAGGAATTGAAACAAATTAATAACAATATTTTCCATCTTCCAAAAGCGCTAATCTGTACACTGTTAGTTACACTTAGAATTATGAATCTTCTTAGCTTTCGGAGTGCAAAGGTTAATGTCAATTTTAATTCATTAAAAATTAAGCGAAATGTTGGTGTTTTTTTCAATAACTTCCGAAAATATAATCGCACATGGTAATTTCTATACCATTTTTGAAAATTTAAAAATTATTTTTTCAGACATACCAATTAATTTTTCTTGAACTTTTTCCTTAAATTTGTCAATTTTGTTTAAATATTTTTATTCATAATTTGTAACAATACTTTTCACTATTGTGGTGAAATTCAAATCGCCTTGATTGTTCCTGCTAATATTTAAACGTGTGTTTTTCCTCCATTGTTAAAAAATGAAGAACGGAGATTAACTGATTATTATTATTCAGAGGGATTCTTTGTAAAGAAAAAGGTTTTGATTTTTTTAAAAGTAATTCACTGTTAAGGCGACCAGGGACCTTCAAAACCATTTTTTTTTTTTTAAATTTCAACTCATTAGTTTGAAATTTTGCAGGCATTAATAGGAGCATTATATAAGACAACACACAAAATTTCGCGGAAATATATTTATTTCTGAGTTATGGGTATCGATGCCATTTTTAATAATAATTTATGGCCTTTATAAATGTTACAGGCGCTCCCAAATTAATCGCTTTAATTTTTTTATTAGTTACTCTAACCTTTTTCAAGCAAAAATTTGGATTGATTTTTATGTTTCAGAAAGGAATTTCAAGATGAGCACACATAATAACGCGAAAATATTGATTTTGGAGAAAAAATATGCGCAATATTTGATATGGAACAAAATATTTACAGTTTAATAACGAAATAACTTCGATATGAATCTAAAAATTCTTCTCCATGTATGTTTTTATACTTATATAAAATGTCATAAAATTTGAACAAAAATTGATGCATCTGGAATATTTACCATAAAGGCCATAAATTCTTATTAAAAATTACATTTATACCCAAAACTCAAAATTAATTAAATAAATATATGGCACTGAAATTTTGTGTGTTGTCTCATATGGTGCTCCTATTAATGCCTGAAAAAGTTCAAATTGATCAGGTGAAAATGAAAAAAAAAAAAAAAATTGACTTTGAAGGTCCCTGATCTCTTAAGGTTTAACTTCAGAAATAAGAAATGTGGAAATATTTTTGGATTTGTCCTTTTTTAAACACTGCTGTACTTTCCTGTAATACAGGGTGTTTCAAAAATATCTGGCAAAACTGAAAGTGTATGTCAGGCACAAGTCATTTTCGCACTTGAACATGAGGTCGGAAATGCAGAGGGAATTTGCTACAGGGAGGCACTTTGTCAGTGAATTAAGTGAAAGAAAAAGATGCAACAGATGAAATGTACAACACACAGAGAATGGAATACAAATTTAAAATGACTCATCGTCGGCCATGGGATTTTTTTTTTTCATTAAATCACTAAGCAAAACTCCTCTAAATAAAATTAAGTGAATCTCGAATCGTGTTAGTTAGCACTCACAGAACTCCAATACTAAATGATTCGATTAACTTTTCCCATTTTTTATGAGCACGTTTAAATTCGCTTTGCTAAATTTATTGTATTAGTTAAATTTCAAACATTTCTCATTTTACATTAAAGATCAAATTTTAGGTATTCAAACTTGGTTATAGAATACTATTTTGAAGATAAATCAAAGAATACTATTTTGTGATGAACCTTGTCATTTTGAACTGCGGTCAGATGATGAGAGCGATACCTGAGCTAGTATCTCGTTCTTCAAATTTCCACGCCACACCAACCTAAGAGCTTTTGGCTTCGACAGCAGAACAGGTCCACAGATTCCGCTTTACTTTTACTTTACTCTACGACACACCCTGACACCAGATATGAAGATCTCCGGTTTGCAATTCGGGTGGGTGTGCGTAGTAGAATCTTTATTGATTCCAATAAAAAAAATTGCAAAGAGTGATTTACAGTGGCAACCTCCTGACAAAGCTTGAGGCTGTTATGCAATTTGCAATAAATAATTTACATTTTTATATTGATTGTTTGATTAGATTGATAGTGTAATGTATCTTGCCTTTTGCAGACCCAAGAAAATACACACAAAAAATTAAGAGTCTTGGGTCATTTCTGAAGTAAATTTAAACTCGTGAATTCAAGGACGATTGGGTCCTTGTTTGTCTTGTTGGGGGAGTTTCTGAGTCCGAGGATGAGTCAGAATTTGTATCATTGTTTTGGTGATGTTGGAATTTAACAAGGTTCTTATGTTCTATTAGAAAAGACATTAGTCTGCTGATTTTTATCCTTGATAATTTATTGCCTAGTAGATTTTGCCACCAAATACAATGTTAAATCCTCCTACAGATTCGGCTGTAGATAATAGTTTCTCGAACCCGCTAGCCCTTGATTTCGTAGTGGAGATCTTTCTATTAGGGTCATCGCGGGCCCGAAATGGGAAAAAGAGGTATTAATTAATGATACACAAAATAAAGGTAGTTAAATATTTATAAGATTTTAGTGAAATATGTTTCAAATTAAAATTGGTTTTTAAATAATTTAATAAATTTGATTTATTTCATGTTTCTACAGACGGTATTTGTAAGCGATATTTCCCTTTCTTCCTGATGTGTGAGCGTCTTCAAATTCTGTACACTAGTTTGTTTTCGATGGCAATAAGTTCTGAAAATCTGAAAGTAGAGTAAAGATAAATTAACTGATTAATTTAATTAAGTTTTGATTCTATACTCGCGGCACTTAGTAGTAAATTTGAGGGAAAAAATGGATTTCAAGATTCCATAATTTTATAACAATGAATTATAAGTTAAAGACTAAAGGCAAAGTCAACTGCCACTGTCGTACGACCGTTGGCCACTGAATTGTTTATTTGAGGTATTTATTTTTATGAGTTGGGTGCTCAATCAAGTTTGCAAGGAAGGGGGTTGCATTCCAGTATTTTGTCCGGGCTCAACAACCCTGGCAAAGGGATCAGTGGCGGCTCGTCAGCTCAGAAACAAGCAGTGCTGCAAAAGTTGTATAAGCCTAAGTTGTAGGAAATTTTATGCTGATTATTTTGATATACATTGATGATATATTAAAAATTGATAGTTTTTTAGTTATAAGCAAAAAATTGGGAGAAAAATTTTTTTCATGGTTTTTTGGCTGTAACTAAAATTCCAACAAAAATTATTGGTGGTAAACCTCAGATTCGTAATCAGCACCAGAAAAAACATAAAGAAGCAAAAAATTACAACTACGCCAGAATTGGATTTAAAAAAACTACTTAACGACTGAACTACTGAGAAAAATCGAAAAGGGGGCGCCAAATGAGGAAATCGCGCCAAACGAGAGCTGGGAAAAATGCAGCTCAAATGAATGCAATTTCAGGCGAAGAAAGGGTTGCTTTTCTCCCGCTTCGTGTTGCTAATTGCGTTAATATCGGATCCTTAGGAGAGGCAAAACTTTCTGCAGCTCTGGTCTATCTCTCTCTTAATTCTTGATTGATTTTCCGTCTTCCTTTTACGTTTTTTAAAAACTTTTTTACCATTTTCGTTGATCACTGAATTCTCAAAGTGGAAAAGTAAGCCAGTTAGAATAAAAAAGAAAATTCAATCTTTTAAAATAATTTCAGGGTGGACTGCAGCTCTTATGGACGAGCCACCACTGAAAGGGATATGAATGCTCCGGGTGCCATTCTTGGGGCCGAAAGGTTGGAGAAAAGACAAAATGTTAGTGCCTTTACAGTGTGAGTTATAGTTAACATACAAATTTGTAATGAAACAAATTTTCAGTTGTTGCAGATTGTGCTACAAACTTCTTTTCTTGAAAAGAACGTGAAAAAGAAATTTACTGGATAATTTTTTCAAAGTGAGAAATTTCAGAAGTAGCACAATAGCGAAGCCTAGGGAAAAAAATCATTCTCTTGAAATCATCTTAAACATAATCACAACTTTCAGATTTCAGCTTCCTTGTGGAAAAAGCATGGCGAAATTTGCTTTCGGAACATCCCTCGTATGTGAAATGTAGAAAAATAAATATTATTTGATGCTTAAATGCTTATTGTTGCCAAAAGTCTCCAAAGTGTTTTTCTTTTTGTCCTAACGAAAGTCCATTTTTTGTTCCAACCATTTTTTTCTTTTCAAAATAAATATTTAAAAATAAAAGTAAGATTTTTCATCATTTTTCCATTATATCTATTACATGATTAGTTTTTAAGACAGAATTATAATTTTTTTTTATTATTTTCCAAATTATTTATAGCGTTTAAACTAATTGAAAATATTTTTATAGCAAAATATTAAAAAATATGCATTTAAATGTTAAAACATATATATATTCTAATCAACAAAGGTTTTAATTTGCAAACATTCAGGCGTTTTGTTAGGGAGGGGGGAGGTTCTGTTTCATATTAGGAATTCAGTAGGATTTTTTCTCTATAAGGAAATAATTTTTGGTTACGCAAGTCATATACTAGCTATATTTGGATTGTCTGTACGCATGCAATCAAACACAAAATGTAAAAAAAGAAAATCTGCATTTAAGTGTTAAAACATATGATTCCCATCAATAAACTCTCATTTTACAACCATCGCGAAGGAGTTTTGGGGGAGAGATTTATTTCATAGAAATTCTGTAGGATCATTTCTCCACGATTACAGGGTTTTTTTTTAATGCATACGTAATATACGAGCTGTTTTTGGATTTTCAGAATGCACGCAATGGATTAATCATTATTCAGCAACCTGTCGCAGCAAATTCAAATAACAGCACTGAGCAGCTTAGGGAGAGATTATCTTTAATCAAACTAAAACTGTGAAAAATTCAGTATACTGAAAACGAAATCTGACGTGGGACGAATGCCTACAATAGACACCAAAACGGCATAAAACAGCGAACAAAACCCACACTATAATAGAAGATGGCACGGCGCACAATTACCGAAATCCGCCAAGAAAAGATGAGCAATAAATCTCAACCATACAATTACGTGGCGAATACGACCCCTCCTATAAAAGAGGATCGAAGACCTACAGATCAAAGATACTATAAACGCCGTTCTCTTTTCAATACACCCCCACGTCCATGATTCAAACGGCACAGAACTCTTCACTGGGAGACCCTCCCAGCCCCAGAACAACTGAGGCAGGCAGGCCTTAAATCTCGTCTGTGGACCAAAACTATACGTTGTAACGCCAAGGCAGTAGATACATCCGCAGTGCTTTAGGGCTGTTAGAATTGCAGTTGGGTAAAGTGAATGCAGGAGGGGTGGAATAGAACAGTGAGGGCTTATGCTGCACCCTGCCCTCCCCCTTTTGCCAAATCAATGACGTGCGTGCTTTTCAGACATAAAGAGCAAATGTATTATTCTCACGAAATGTGCGTGCGGTTCTCACATTTAGGGAAGGAGCTAAAATATTCGGCGCAGTTTTCCCTGAATTTTCATTTCTCCTGGATCATATATGCGAGCATAAACTCCCCCTCTCTTTCCCCTTTCTCTTATTATTTTGTTTAGTTTCATTGTTTTCTTCCGTTCTTTTCTTTTATTTTTCCACCCACTTTCGTTCCTACACCCCCTTCTCTACCCCCGAAAGACATGCCTGACTAGTTAGGTGAGGGTACATGTGTGTGAAATATTATTAAGTAAAATGACAAGGACCCGTAGCGAAGTGACACGAGATGTACTGAAGGAGGGGGAGGTTTTTTAAGGGGGTAGAAAGCGATGCCACCATCTAGTACGGGGGAAGGGCGGAAACGATGACGATCTTAATGGCCACCAATTTGGACGTACGTGATCTTCGCCGCTTTACGGTGCGGATGATGAAGTAAGGGGAGGATAGAGAAGGGGGGTCTCGAAGACTTATTGTTATCAAAGACAAAGTGAAAAACCGTTAAATTGCTTGGAACGGGAAGGGTGTTTATTAAGGGGGCAGGCGAGTTAATCTTTATGCTGTTCTTTTCAATAGATGGCGCTGCGTGAGCATTTAAATTGTCATTAAGACCCATCGTTGAATGATGCCGTAAAGGTTTCCCTTTTTTCTCCTTCTCCTCTCCTTTTACTTTTTTAACTTTCTTCTTCCTTTTATTTTGCTGAAGCTCGTTTGAGTGGCCGAATTGATATCGTGTTGGTTTGGAGTCTTGAATGAAAATTTCATGGATCACATAAAGTTACATTGGCTGACAGAACAAAGATAGCAATCAATAACAATATCATAAATTATTTTGGTATAAAATCATTTACGTCATTTTTTAATCACATTTTATAAGCAAATTCTAGAATCACTAGCCAAAGATGATTTCCAGTAAAATTAGTAAAGAAGGTAGAAGGAATTATTAAAGACAAATAGCATTTAAAATTTAAGGTTTGTACTACTTACAGGGTGAGTTTTAATTAACTTTGAATTGAAATAACTTTTGAGTCTGCAAATAGTACTACAAACTTTTAATGTTTGTTGAAAAGAGCATGGAAAAGAAATTTAATGGGTAATGTTTTCAAAAGGAGAACTTTCAGACCTTTATTTATTTATTATTTTTTTACAAGCCTGCGCAATAGCACAATTACTTCTTTCATATGATTGTTGCGTCACATAAAATGGATTCATTACACTAGTAGATCACGTATTCTGAGCCTAGTCATTGATATTTTTCCCGATACTTTTTTTACTTTAATTTCTTTTAATTCTTTTTTACTTATAACAGTATAATAATAAATATAATTCCTTGTAATAAACTTAATAAAAACAGTTTTTGAAAACACACTTTTATAACTGTACTAAAAGGAAGAATTCTTTATTCCAAATGTTTCCTACATTTTAATCTTTAATTCGTAATTCATTGTTGTAAATGCTACGGAATCTTGAAATAATTTATTTCTCAAATTTTCACTACCAGGTGGCGCATATGTATGCCATCATATTTAATTAAAGTAATTGATTAACTGAATTCTGAAAACATTATAATGGACGAGTTTTCTGGTTTATTTATTTTGGATTCACAGACCGTTTTCCGGTAACCCTCCGATTGAAACAATCGCCAAATCTTTTCGGATACTGCATCCAGGGCCAAGTTAGAATCAGTTCTTTTTTCAGTACACAAATTGTTGCATTCTGTGCTCTTTGAGTTCGTGTAATCCTTTTTATTTAAATCGGTTTTAAAAAAACTCCTACAATGGTTAAACTTCAAATGGAACTATCGTAATTAGCTAAATCGCTTGGTTAAAAATTTAACAGCCAGTGATTATCTACATCGTGTGGTTAAAAATTTAAACGTCAAACATGCCTTAGAAGTCACCAAAAAGAGCGATAACGAGCAAATATGGCATCTTTTTCACAAAATTAGGATCTTATTTTAAAGTAAACATTGAGAGCTACAGCAATAGGATCGTGAAATTTAATATTTTCAAAGTATCCTTAAGCCATGAAATTAGAAATCTATAATTTAAACAATAATTAACATCTTCGAACAAAATGTTGAAATTTTGAAGATTTCCATTGACATAGCATTAACACAGGAAATGGGTGGGTATAGCAGAAGTTCTACATTACCACAAATAAATAAAACAGAAAACTTGTCCATAGCTTACTGTCATAGAGAATAAATATTTGTAGAAATTTCGGAACTCTGGCACATCAGGAAACGAGAGAAAAATCGATTCCAAAATTCCATCATTATAAACATGAAACAAGTTAAATTAAAGAAAATTGTTTAATAATTTTTAATTACAATAGGATGAAATCCTGCAGGATAAGAAGATGATATTTGATATTAGCTCTTCGTTACATTAAAACGCAAGAAAAAAAAATAATAATGAAACGAGTTAGTTTTTTTAATTTAGTCTGAAAATTTGAATTACATTTTAATGATGTTCATTACTCTTTTTTTCTTTTGTACGTTCAGAGACTACTGTAGCTAAGACGATATTGCAGGGTCAGTTCTCGTGTGATAAGGTATCGCAGAATTAAGATTTCATTTTGAATGAGTCAACTCCGCTAGCAAATTACATTTCTCAACTGCTTTCTAATTAAATTTTTAACCAGCTTCAGAATCTTCGAAGGGAAGAGAAAGTTTTGCTTATCTTTCAAGTGATTTGAAAGCCCAAGAAGCTACATAGTTGATACTTAGTCTTTTGATAATTTATTCCAACGGGAGAACAGCAAGAATAAAATGAGAGGGGAAAAAAAGGTATTCCTCTTAGAATAAATAAATGAAATAGAAATGAAATAAAAATGGGGCAAAAGCATACTTTGCAATGACTAAATTGGAAATCACACACACAACAAAAAATACACTCACGGAAGAAAAGAAAATAATAATGAAAAAGAAATAAATAAAACATAAATCGAAGAAGAAAATGTAATCCAAAGATCAATGTATGCGTAGAGTTAGTGGAATTTATACACAGTACAGTTACTCGGTGGAGGGAAAAAAATGGCGAAAGGTTAAAAATAAATTTACTCGGAGTTAACAATTCTTAATTTATTTTCCTTCAAACGTCAGTCTCACGTTCGAATTTCAGTTTCATTTCTCAATTTATGTTCCTTTTTCATTCTTTTGAACTTTATTTTTTTACTATCCGTTCTTCGCTGACTCGGTTTCCTTGTACTTTCGCCCCACCAGTTACTTTAGCACGTTCTTATTTTTAATGGCGTCGTTAGATGGAAGATTTGGACGATGCGTCGATAGATGGCGTTGTAATTGAGTCGAAGTTGCAGTTATTATTTTATTTTTCAGCGTTCTTTTATCTTTTGGTGTTCTTTTTTTCCGTTTTCGTTTACAATTTCTCTGTTGGATTCGGTAGATTTGTTGTTAGAAAAACTGCGAATCCGAAAAGATGAACAAAAAATGAACAAGAAGATATATGAAGTAAAGCTTTTTCATCTGGATCTATGATCCTCTCTTGAAGATTTTAACCATCAACTTGTTCGCTCAGGAAGATTATTCTTTTTCGAATTCTACTGACGAGTATTTTGGTTACATTTATTATTATTTTTTTCTTTGAAAGACACGAACATAAAAATAAAAGAGTAAATTTGTTCTTAAAAATAGATCTTTTTACAACAATCTAAAGAACAAAAATAAGTAATTCCCATCGGAACAACAACTGGGAATTATTTTCGATCATTAAATTTCTTTGAACTTTTTTTTTATTTTCATAAAAAAGACATCTCAGCGTTGTAAGGCGCAATATTTCAAAGATGCGTTTGTCTGCAATTTTTTAAAATAGTTTTTCTATATTTTGCCAGTAACATTACTCTTAGAATTTTTTTTTAAATATTGCAATCTTAAGGAAAAAAAAACATTTTCTTCGTTTTTCATAATGTCAGCATAAAAACTTTAATATAAATAATTTTGTGAAACATCATTATAACTTTTTTTTATTCTATCACATAAAAAAACGCGGTCATTGAAATGAGGTCATTTTTAAGTCACAGAATGTTATTTTTTAATATAAATACATTTATATTTTTAACGGGCTATCAATACTTTCAAAAACATATTAATTAGTTTCGTTGTCTTTCAACAGCATTATCATGGTAATTACAAAGAAAGAGTCTCATTTTGTATTGTTGAAAGTTGCATTTCGCTTTTCACTCAATGTTTCTTAGCATTTAAGCTATCTAAAGCATATATATATTGATGGTAAAAAGCCCGAAAAATGAAAAAAGAATCGAAAAAATATTTTTAGAAATGAACGCATAAATGAAGAAAATTTAATTCCCATTTGTTATTCTACGGACTCCAATCACACTCATGTGGCACGTCAAACGCTCGATGCCGTTTAATTTTGGAATACACTACACTTCTTGCAGGAGGAAAAATTGCGAATTGTCTCATTGTTTGCGTGTTACAGCACAGAACAAGGCAATGCGTAGTAAGCTATTAGAAGACATGGGCAGTTACGTTTGTCATGTGATTGTGATATCACGTGAATTCAGTCAGTTATTTTTTAATCAGACACAAAACTCAAAACAGCATCTTATTTCTCGACACTTGATTCTAATGCAGTCGATACGAATGACGTCACTGGTTTTATGACAAACGTGATTGCGCATCCTGTCTAACATCTAACTGCACATTCTATTTGCTGTGTTGTGACCTGGTGTCATTAAAAGATGCGCAATGGATTGCAAAATTAAGTCGCCAAAGCGCATTTGACGCTTATCATGAGAACATGAATTGACTTCATTTAGGAAAGAGAATGTGACAGAGTGTAAAAATTAAGTTAGTACTCATACATGGTAACCTGAATTTTAATTAATTTTAGACTTATTTTGAAATCAAGCGAAACCTTTTAATTTCTATTCATTAAGCGGGACATTCACCGCTGTTCAATTCCATGATTTTTGGAATACGGGAAGGGAAAGCCTTTCGTCAATGCGATAAACCGATGAAAATTGGAGCAACTGGATTGCACTGATGGAATTCCGAATAGTTTGAAACCAAATTGGAACGACCGGACGGCCTTTTGACACCTCGCTGCGAGGGTAGCGGGGAAACAAAACCACTGCCTATATTGGGACCCCACGAAGAGGCTAAAAGTCACGTTGAAAGTAAACGCGGAAATCCCCCATGTGGGGGAGGAGGAGGGTGGTTGGGAGTAAGTCTGGGACTTTGAACCTTCTGAAACAAGGTGTATCAAAACAAACTTTGGAATATAAGTGAATGACTTGCCTACATTTTTCGACTGGAATGAGTGGAATACAAACCAGTTGTTGGGACAAATAGAATGGAATGGAGTACTGATGAATGCCCAGCTTTACAAAGTTCAAAATAATTTTTATAACATCGTAAACATTCGATAGTGCAACGCCTGCTCTGAACTTCATTCAGTCCTTTTTGAGCTGAAATAAAAACGGATGCTTCCTTTATTTTCCTCGAAATAGAGCTAACCTCAGGGCAGGTTCTCATATCGAACGACTCGCTTTTTTCTCCATCTTTGAGTACTTAGCGGTCGATCGACGGATGCAGCTCTTGGCATAAAACATATAGGATTATAAATATTGAAACATATTCAGTTAAACATATTCATAAAGTTCAGTGGCGAATCCAGGGGTGGTACAATGGGGCTGCAGCCATCCACCCCCCACAGAGTTAAACTAGAATTTTGATTTTATTTAAAATCACTAGTCATTCCACTCGTACTTGTAGCCTTGACGCGGTCGAAAGCATTTTTTGGCTAGTTATTTCATTGTGTTTTTTATTTAATTATCGGAAATATTGCAGTGTTCATTATAATTCTTATTGTTAGGTGAGTAAGTCTGTAAAGTTAGTGTTTTGATTGACATTCGTCACGATGATACGAAATTTTTACGACCTCAACCCCTCCCCAGATTCAAATCCTGGATACGCCACTGTAAGAATTAAATTTTATTGTCACATGTTCTGTGGGAAGAATCAGAGAAAAAAATAGAAGAACATATGCAGTGTGAGTCTTAATTAACCTACAACTTAACGAAACAAATTTGAGTTATTGCAGATAGCACTACAATTCTTTTTATATTCTAAAGTTTAGTTATATGAAAGTCACATTTTGAAGTAACACGAGAGCTATTTTGGGACTGACCACGCAGTTTCGAACCGCGGTCAGATGACGAGGACGACGCCTGAGCTGGCACTCCCTCTCCAAACTTCCGCGCCACTTCAACGGGGGGGACGTTTGACCCCCTACGTATGATTTAACGTACAACAGGCCCAATACAAGCTCGGATCTTCAATGGAATCGGGTTTCGAACCTGGAACCCTACGGCTCCGAAGCCGAAACCTTACCACTAGGTCACCGCGGCCTTTTTTTTTATCTATAAGAACGTGTATAAAGTTTTTAATGAATAATGTTTTCAAAATTAGAACCTTCGGAGTTAATAACACAATAGCACAACATAGATAAAAAGTTGGCAGATACGTATTCAAGTGTTTCTCTTTTTTTGCTTGAAATTGAATCAGAGTTGGCATTTTTGAGGCTAATAAGTTGTCCAGACCTCTTTATGTAAATCAAACCTTTCATATGACCCAGAAGATAGAAATCGCATGGATCAATATCTGGTGAGTAGTGTGGCGAATGCAGTGTACTAGGATAACTAATTGGGTACAAATTTTCTTATCAGATCTTTTACCTTTGCTGTAAAAGGTTTTGAATATTGAAGATCCCTTCTGTAGAAATAGTGTTGTATTTCCAACATTTAAATACCAATTTTTAGCAATAAAAGTAGTATTTTCGGTTGAATATGACGGTTTGGATTATGTGTGTAAATGGAGGAAAATGGTGTTAAATAATTTCCATTTATACCCTCTCTCATTGCGCGCTTTCGTGGCGACATCTAGTGAGGTCCTGAGAAGTTATTTCAATTTAAAGTTTGAGGTTAATTAAATTCGCGCTGTATGCATGGCTACTCAAGAAAGGTTAATGCAATAAAAATTCTATAATTAGCATTCAGTTATTTAAAATCTGGGTATTTTTTTAGGTTTTAAAATATTTTAAAATTTATTAATATCGTCATTTATTATAAGCAAAACGATATTCTAAAATCATTATAAATCTTACTAAAAAGAAGACATACCATTACATTGAACTTTGTACATTAACACATTTTTACGGAAAAGTGGATATTATATCATTCTCGTTATTACTTTGTTTTGAAATCATCCTTTGAAAGACGTACTAAAGAAGTTTTACTGTAATTTTCATCTGAATTTTGAGATTTAATGTAGACTTTTTTGGGGTACAAAATTGAATTTTGATTTTCGGATTTCACTTGTCATTTGTCTTTCAACATAAACAATTTTGTTCTTTCAATATTTATTTTTTATAATTTCATTCCTTCGAATTTTATTCTGCCTCATTTTATTGTTTAATATTTTATTCTTATCATGCATCGTTATCATATTTTTACTCAAAACAGTATCTCTTCCTTCAAAAGTCACAAATTCCCTCAACATAAGTGAATAAACGTTTAGGAAAATCCAGAAATGTATTCCTATCGGCATTTTTATGTCTTTTTTCTCCGAATTACACAAGCAGACTCAAGTAGGAAAACGTTAAAAATTGAAACCTAAGTTTGCGTTCCACTTTGCCAGAATATTTACTGAGATTGCTTTTTTTTATTATGATTTTCTTCTTTATTTTTTGTTTCTTTCCCTTTCTACCGCTGTGCCTTCGAAAAAGCAAAAGTGCAGAGCGGGCATAAATAAAATCCATATATTGAGTGCTTGGGAGTGGGGTTGATAAAAAATACTATGAAAGCGGAATATATTTGTATTGCGACTTTGGAAAACGGCTAGATAGAAATTTTTCTTTCAAATTTTTTGAATAATATTAAATATCTTGCAGCAATAATTCAAAGCACATTAAATAGTTACTCAGAATTTTCGCATGCTACCCTCAGTAGATTTATTGCAACAAAAAATTCAGTTTTGCGTCCATATCTGCAATGTTTTACTGAGTATTTGAAGAGAAGTGTCAATATACTTCTGTTAGTTGAGGGTGCAATGGACGTTGAAAATGTGTAAAATGGACCAAATTTCATATCCCTAGCTCGTTGCGTCTCTTTATTATCGTGTTAGCAGACAGATAGACAGACATAATTCAAATTTTTTTTCGGACTCGGGGAATGTAAATATTCATCAAAATCTCGAGGTCGAATTTTTTGACGATTACAATACTTTCTCTTGGAGCACAGAAACCAAGGTGGCCTAGTGGTAAGGTGTCGCTCTCTGAGCCGCATGGTTCCAGGTTCGAAACTCAATTCCACAGAAGATCCGTCGTGTATTGAACCTGTTGCACGCTAAATAATATGTAGGGGGTCAAACTTCCTCCCGCTGGTGCATTGCTTATACTTGGAGGGGCTGTGCCAGCACAGGTGTCGACCTCGTCATCTGATCGCGGTTCAAAATAGCGAGGTCCGTCCCAAAATAGCCTTCTTGCTGCTGCAGAACGGGAAGTTAATATAACTAGATTAAACTAAACTTTGTATGCAAGGTATCCATAAATTAATGTCGGGTATTTTTTACCTCGTATTTTTTATTAAAGAACAAAACGGTAAATATTATTACACTTTTCATAAAGTACAACTCAAAAAGTGTTTTTAATAAAGTTAAGAAATTTTCCCATGGCAGCCTTTCTCGGCATGTAACCCATCGACACTTGACTCGAAATTGAGTTCAGTATCGATGTGTTAGTGCCTCGAAAGACTGTCACAACTTTTTTGCTAAATGTTTTTTGATATCTGCCACCTCTTAGAAGTTTTGCTGCTCTAATTTCGTCCAATATACTTAAATACTTTACTGTTCTTGTATAACTAACTTACTACGAACGCGTGGCAAGTGAATTGGGATGAAGAAGACACAGGAACGAAAGTTCCACGACAACCTGCCGAAAGTCTCGCTTTCTCTTTCCAACTGGGGCAAAGACGAAGCACTGTTTTCACAGGCCACGGCCCATTCCAAAATTGTCTTAAAAGGTTCCATCTGTCCCACATATCAAACTGCAGCTGTGACCAAGAGGGCACCCCAATTCACTATGCAACAGAATGCACCCTGACGACGTCATGGCATATGACCAAACTTAGTGCACATCTTGAGAAAGAATGGTACAGAAGCGCAGCCTCTAACCGATTATCCTGCAATAAAATCCGTGCTATCATTGCCCACATCAATAACTTTAATAGCGTCTTAACTCCTTCTGGTCACATACCAACCTTCTCTTCCTAGTTTCCCCGTTTTCATCATCTTCGTATTCCCCATCTGTGATTTTGTATTCATTATCCTCTTTTTACCATATTATTCACAGTGTAATTGCTCCTAATCCTCCAAAGAACTGATTTTTTTAGACTGCAACACAGTCGTCTGTCGCATATCTTATCTGGAGGCCACCTCTGTTAAGTTCTTCTCTATATTCAAATGTTAAAATACTAAATTTTTTATTGCTTTGTATTTTTTTGTTCTTCTTGTCCAAAATTCTTATCAATAATATCCATAATGAGAAAAGTCTCAAATCCTATTAGGGTGCCGCATCTGTTAGGACCAACTATGTAACCACTTGTTAAACATTTAGTCTTCCTGTTCAATTCATCTAAATTGCTCTTGTATAATTTGTTCTTCGCCCCTGAAATTCTAAATGATTAATAATTCCTATACCTTTACTGAACGGTCCCGAATCTTACATGCGGACTACAACAGTCTAAACAACAATGTAGATACATAATGTTGTACTGTATGACACAATGTGCATGCACCTCTTTCGCGACATTTTCTAGGACAATCTCGTAAAATTGCTTTTTCACTAGGTTATGCAATTTTCTCGATAAAAAAATATATAAACAAGTTTCCGCTGTTGCGATTCATGAAAATAAAACTTTTTGAACGAAAGTTTCTATCTACAGATATTAATTATTTTCTCAAACGTTTTAAATCAATATGTAAGGGGATATTTTTTTTAATCCGGTGAATAATTAACAGACACCTTGTACATCTTATATTAATCTCATGTATCATAAGTTTATTTTGGTACTCTGCATTTGAGCAATTCAAAACCCGTTTTAAAACATACTAACATGTTATGTTGTTTCATTTTTGGTTTCTATAGCTTGTAAATGCAAAAGCCAGCTTTTAAACTCCCTCATGAACACTCCGTAAATAATTTTACATTTATTTAATTCTCTTGAAATCCTTCTCAAACTATCTCCAACTCATCCTCCAAATCCGACACAGCAACACAACTTCAAACATAGTACACAATTTATTACAAATATAGAGAATTCTTCGAAAAAGCACGCAGACTCGTAAAGAAAAAGAAACACACATTCAACCCAGAAATGGGGAGGGGGGGGGGGCTGTAAAAGAAAGCATGGAACGACCATCCGTTTGAAGAGAAAGAATAGAATAGAAAGAGGGGGGAGAGGGAGGAAAACACTGGTCCGAACTTGAAGTCGTCTTCCAGTTTAGCACTGAAGCACATTTAAGGTGAAATTTATTTCCAGGAAATCGAACGTTTTGATCGTTTCCATGGTAACCGGGACACCGCCTGACGTTGATGATGATGATGATGCTTGTCGGGCACACTTCTTTTGCCCGAAAATTCAAATGTCCCGGAAATAGGAAAGGTAAACGCATCTTCTGACGTCACTTCCTTTCCCCGCCGCCATAAATAGAGCAGCCATTCTTTGAAGAAAAAAGTAAATATGATAATGAAAGATTTGATTTCTGGAGCAATTTAGTTGAGGAAGTGAATGTTTTTCCTTTTTTCATTTGGTAAATGATTTTTTGGAAGATTATTGGGGTGTCTGGTCTTTCCAATAGTGTAACATTCTTCCTTTCTCGTAAACAAAGTCTTGTAATTGTCACAAAATTCGATCTTGAGATTTTGATTGATCTCTCCGTTTCAGACGAGGCCTCGTTGGTCTGATGTTAAGGTCTTTGGGCCGGAGGGTTGCAGGTTCGAAATCCGATTCCACTGAAGATCTGTCGTGTATGAGGGTCTGTAGCACGTTAAATCAAACGCACGCCAATCGTCTTCCCGCTGGTGTGGAGCTGAAGTTTGAGAGGGAGGCGTAAGCTCAAGTGTCGTCCTCGTCATCTGATCGCGGTTAAATATGACGAGGTCCATCTAAAAATACTCCTAGTGTTGCTTCAAAAAGGGACGTTATTATAACTAAAACTAAATTAAACTAAACAAAGTATTGTAGACATTACGAAATTTGACTTCGAGATTTTAATGAATATTTTCGCTTCTAGACCGGAAAAAAAACCCTGCTTTGGAACTCTATCAGTCTGTTTGTGAACATGATAACTCAAAAACTTAAAGAGCTAGATAGGCAAAATTTGGTGTGTGCTTTCGCGTGAAGTTGCGAAAGTTATAGTAAATATACTTTTAAAAACGCGGATAATATTATTGATATAAAAGGCAAATACTATTGACTAACTGACTGATTCATCACGAAATCATCCAAACAAGAAAGACCTAGAAGCTAGAAATGTAGCTGTAATGTTTGGCTATCGTTGGCTGTGGTTGAGACAGGGCCGTACCGAGGTGACCCTGCGCCCTTGGCAGAACTGGCAAAGTTGCGCCCCCCCTTACGTGACACATTTTCATTAATTTTTCATCCCTTCTATAAAAACCCCACCCTGAAAAAAACAATTCCTGCAAATATTTTTATACACATATTTTATGATTTATTAAATAGGTTTAATAAAAATTACGCATTCTTAAAAAATACTTTAACACTGACTCCTAAGACGGCCGTAACCGGTCATGCAACTTCTATACTAGTGGGGCGGATTTCGGCAGGTTGCTGTTCCGAAAGGGGAGGAGAAGGCAGTTGGGCGAGTGGTCATTAAAGGGGCCTTTAAGAGAGAGATGAAAGGCCTGCCATTCATATCTCCCACCACCCGTAGTGAGGATTAAAGGGGGGGACGGGATGGACGAATCCATTCCACAGATCAATTAGTAAGCAAACCTCCGTATACAACTGTACTCCGATTTTGAGAACTCTTAGTAGTCAGAGGGGTAATGAACTATATTCAGGAAAAATACTGTAAACAACAAAATAAATGTATCATCAAATAAATTACAAATTGCACATATTTTCTAAAAGACAGAAAATCAAACAAAATCCATATCTTACTGCATTGGTTTTTGTGTGATGCGTAATAAAGAAGATAATTTATTTGATTCGCACATGTATAGTACATAAATTACTAATTAGAAATAAAAGAATTAGGTCTGAAATTAAGAGTTGAGTATATATGAGCTGAACTCTCTCTCTCTCAAATTTTATTAATATCAAATGAATTTTTCTAGATCAGAGTATCATCAATGAATCTTCTGATCTGCCACATCAGCAAGTTTACTTTGTTACATTATTCTGCTTATGGTAGCTTCTCTTCATAATTTTAATACATTTCTAACTAACCGCCTTTAGAGACCAGCTTGTTTGCTTGGAATATCCTTGCTGTTAAACAATTAATATAGAATACTTAACTATTTAAAATTTTACCTTTATTGTTTGATAAGATTGAAAAATCCGAATTTAATGAAAATTGAAATATATGTGAAATTTACCTTTTTCTCTCTCTACTATTGAAATAAGACATTTTAGTTTTAATTGTATTGATCTAAAAGTCTCCGCAAGACCAAACTAAACAACAAAAAATTAATAGAAGGGAAAGTTGCAAAATAACTAAACGTCTTATTACATAAAGAATAATATGGTGATTTGGAAAACTAAAAGAAATAAACTGAAGTAGAAACTAAATTTCCAAAAACAATTTCAAGAAAAATGTTGAAATTATCATTTATGAAAAATGATAAGTACCAGAATTTTCCAAATAATAAATTTTATGAAGATAATAAAAGTTCATTTTCATTTTTTTCTTAGTCAAGGTGTCAAAAACAAGAAATCTGAATTACAATAATTGCGAATTAAAATGAAACTAAGAATCTGTAATTCGATAGCAAAAGAAAAAACAAAATACACATGTCAATTATCTCATTATAATTGAACAGAGAAAATATTATAATTATTTGCCCCCCCCCCCCATTTTACCGGCATTCGACCGGTCATCGTAGATAAGCCCTAAGAACTACACCACCATTACTGTATCCACCAAGGGAGCGAGTAATTGCTAACTTATGCGGCAACTTCTTATCCGTGAACTTCGCCATGCTGGGGTCATGTGATTTAAATATGCGATTATATAAAAATAAGGAAATTAGTGATGTTATTAAATAAGGAAATAAGTTTGTCATTTTAAAATTGAAAAGTATTGTTGCAAATCATACATTTTTTAAATGACTTTAAATAAAGCAAAACAGTACAGTTATTAAATTGGTATCATTAAAAATATATTGTTTGAATTTTAAAATGACGTAAAAAGTCATTTTTTAGATGATATTTTTGAAAAATACGGCGAAAAAACTACAAAATCTTCAATGTTTCTCTTATGTTAAAAAACGTTTTATAAAAATTTATTTTTATTATTATAATATAAAACCTTCTTTTGTTGTAATGAAATGCTGCAATTTTCGTTGCTTTTCCAGTTTTTTTGTCAATTTTTTTATTAAATCTTTGCTACTTGAAATAAATTTACTTTTTAAATAGATTTACTAAATTATCTTGATAAATTTACTTTTTAGCTATGATCTAAAATTCCTTTTTTCACTTAGGGCAGATAACTTTCAATGCAAACCATACTATCTCTTTATTTGTAATAATTAGGTAAAAAATTCAAGTTATAGTCAGATAAATAAAGTGGAATAAATGTAATTTAAATCTGAATTATGCATGATCGAAATAAAAATTAATTTTCATTGCGACATTAAAGAGCCATTCTGCCTAAGACTTTTTTAACAATTGAATGTAAAAATCAAAGTCATTAATTTTATTAGCTGCAAAACATATTGCCTTAAAATTTAGTTCAATTTAGCTTGCGAAAAATTAAATTAGTTGATGTTTTTAAAATTGGTTGGCATAAGTAATATGTAATTAATAAAATGGGCGAATCAGCTGACAGTAGAAGGCGGCTAGTATTTAATACAACAAAAGCGATTTTAAAATACAGAAATAATTTGAGCCTCTTTAAAACTAATTTATCTCCTTAGAAAGGAATGAAAATGTCCAAGTATTTCTTTATGCGCCCACTCTCTTATGAAACAAAAACAGAAAAGCAGTATTTCCTTCGTATTATTTACCACTAAAGAAACACCAACCCAGATAGCACGTAAGTTTGCAGCAAGTTTGATTTTGACTTGTCATGACAAAATTTGATGCGTCAAACTTGAATCGAACTTGTAGCAAGTTCGATGTGACAAATAGCGCCACCTCCTTTGCAAATCAAACTTGCTGCAATTTTGCAAACAAGCAAACAAGCTTCCTGCAAAGATAGCACAATAAAGAGATAATTATCTTTGTCTCTGTTTCAAAAAACATCCGATTTTAATAGCATCTCCTAGACCGTAATTCTTTTTTATTAATTCAATAAATCAATGATAATTTGTAAAAAAAATAATTTTTTTATAAAAAAATTTTTTGAAACATTTTCCATTTTTTTACTAAATATATCACTCTCACTTTAAAGAAAACTATATCGCCTTTTTCTGAATGTTGAAATTTTAACGTTTATAAACAAAATTAAATCTAAAAAACAGTCAGTGTTTGTTGAACAATAATAACTAGACATTTTGTCCCATTTTAAAGTAATTACTTTTGAACTCTAATTTCAAAATTTATTCTACTAGCAAAACGTAGTTATTAGCGAAAATCGCTCTCTCTTTGACTTCAAATCATATTCTCAACTCAAAAAATTAATGAAATCCAGAAAATAGTTAAAAATAAATCGTATACGAATCGAATCGAACGATCGATTAGCGAAATCTATATTCTCCTCCCAGAGTTCAACTGGCTCGATGGTTAGCCTCTCCGCTTCGGAACCGGGAGGCCGCGAGTTCTATCCCGGGTTGTGTTTCGTACTCTGTTTTTGCTATAATTTGCAATAAGTTTGCACGGCAAGCTTGCTGCAAGTTCGTTTCATGGTGACTTCGGAGCTTTCGTTAACTTGCTGCAAGCTTACTGCAAGCTTGCACTCTTGTCATGACAAATTTGTGGCAAGCTTGCTGCAAACTAAAATTGCTATCTGGGAAAGGACCACTCGTCCAATAAGGACGAGGCCCCTTTATCCTTTCTACAATATAGTAAACAAGATAAAATAAGACCTCCCCACCCTGAAACACAAAACTCTAAGAAAAAGCGTGATTCTCCTTTACCTGTGAGCTTTTAATAATTAAATTACATGAATTTTTTGCCGTCCCTCCCCTCATATCAGTATCTAAGAGGTTCGAAGAAGATTCTTAAGGCAGGCGAGTTCCCTTGTTGATCTATTTTACGACTGTAAAATGAGATGCAAAAAAGAAGAAAAAGCATGTTGTTTTCCCATTTCTAGGCAAGAACCACACCCATGGTCAAAGAAGAACACTTTTCGCCTTGCTAAAGGGACCTTTTTTTTCTGCGGCAGCACGAAACTCAAAGTGCTGATTGCCGCATCAGTTTGTAACATGAAGCTATTTGCTATTTTGTTCCAAGAAAAGGCGAAGGCCCTTTCTCCGTAAGGAGGTCACAACCAGACAATCTGGCAACTTGACCACAGGACAAAACAATTAGCCACTCCCGTTATGTTTAGTGAGCGACTGAAGACTTATCCTCAAATTCTTTTTTATTTGCACAGCAGATCATAAAAATCTAACTATTAAACTAAGTTTTTTAAATGGTCATTTTTGCGCCCCCGTTCTGCCTGCGCCATTGGCGGGGGCCAATCTCGCCACCCCCTCGGTAGGGCCCTGGATTGAGAGGATGCTTGGCGCAACTCCTTCCTAGTGCAGGGTTGCTTTTTGTAAACAAATCAGTTTCTGCGTAGACCTCAAGAAGCGAGGTAAGATTTTTAGGCCTAGTGCTGGTTGTATCTTTGAATTAGCTCTGGCTTCTGAATGCAACGTATTGCAAGATAATTTTTATGTGTGTTGTCGTCTGTCTACGTCCAAATAGATGTATTTTTCTAAAATCTGGCGTCTTTATTTCAAAGTGGCACTTCTTGCTCAAGCTAAATTTAAAAGGTGACATTATAATGAGACTTAACCGAGAACAACGGGACCTGATTAGTTAAGTGTAAATTTATGTCCCGTTTTGAAGCATCACGAGGCCTATTTTGGGACGGACCTCGTAATTTTGAACCGCGATGAGATGACGAGGACGACATTTCAGCTACCGTCACCCCTCTCCAAACTTCCGCACCACACCAGCGGAAGGACGTTTGACCCATGATGTCTGATTGAACGTGCACTAAGTAAGATTTAGCGTGCAACATGCCCACATACACGTCGGATCTTCAGTGGAATCGGGTTCCGAACCTGGTACCCTCTGGTCACGAGGCCTAGACCTCACCACTAGGCCACCGAGACCTCCAATAGGGCCCCGTCGAAATTAGAAAAGATTCTTTTTACAGATAACTGAATATATGTTTCTAGAACTTACCTATTCATGTTTTGTGAAGCCATCTGTAAAAATTGCAGCATCCGTAGTCCGTTGGTCATGTTTCTCCTTTATTGGCCACAATTAAAGAAATAATAACGAAAACAATTCCGATTATTTAAAATTAAAATGCATGCGCTTAATTTTATATTTTAGAGAACAAAATTAAGCAACATTTTTAATTACCCTACATAGCATCAGTTGCGTTTCTGATATCCATAAAGTCGCGTAACAAGGGGCAGGTGGGGCTAGTGCCCTGGGCGCAATTACAAGGGGGCGCAAAATTAAGGAATCAATTGGTTGTATTTAATATAAATGTAAGTTTTTTTTGAAGCTCTTATTCCTAAGATTCTTAAAAATTGAAATAATTTCAACAAAGTATGGGAAAATCTTAAGGACACAGTCATTTTTACAACCCGGAAACCTCAAGCTGCATCAAAATAACAAGTAATATTATATTTCAGAGATTTGCTGACCGAAACCCTCATCGCGAAATTAAAAGCTCGTTTACAGCTCTCACTCTACCAGGTCGGATAAGGGAAGATGGTTAGGGATGATTATCTCTGCAGGGTTGGGTTCCTGATGCTTTCATCTGTCCTGATGGTTCTTATGGTTTTTCACGGTATGCATGATAAACCCTGAATGGATATCAGTTTCTTCGGAAATTGGTGATAAAAGGTTACCAAGTGTTATTCCAATTTTCAATCAGCAAAGAGTGAAGAACCGGAAATATACGTCCTTTTTTCTTCGCACATTATGAGCACTCCATCAACTTTTTAAAAAGACGTAAGTTCGTTATCTTTACATTGTTTTTAACACTGAATATTTGCATAATTTGTATGTTGAAAATGCGATAGTGTTTATAGAACATAGATACAGTTGTTCTGCCAAACGCAAAACAAAACAACAACAACAACGACAAAAAAACTGAGAGGGAGAAAAGACCGCATAAAGTTGTGCAGTTGCTGGTAAAAATTAACAGATCTTACAGACCTTGCAAACAGATCTTAAATTGACATTGAAAAAAAATTTAATTAATTTTCTTTAAAATAGCAAGGATTTTCTAAAAGAATTTACATTTAAAAAAATGCCAAAGAATTAAATAAGCATGTAAGAAGATTTGAAATTAAATTATGAAGTATATTTCAAATGTTCTGCTAGTTTTACAGCAGATTTTTTCCCAACAAAATGATTTTCAAATAAAGTAATAATGCCTTTTGCATGTACTTTTCTTTTGTATATTGCGAAAAGGTAGTTTTGAAGATTATTATCCTGATCATGATAATAATTCTAAGAAATGATATCGTCATGCCCATGCCTGAAGTTCTTTTGGATATGATGTCGATAATGTACATATTTTCATTTATTTCAGTGAAAATTATTCTAAATTTAAATTTTAGACTGATTATTTCAATTTCAGTGTTTTAGTTTTAATTAAGATATCTAGTTCAAGCTTTTGTCTCGATAAAATCTGGAATGATGAAATGCCCATGAAACCTTCGGCATTTAGAAGCTTAATCTCACCAGCAAGCAAACATAACTTTTCTGTCAGATTCCCCCTCTCCTCTGTTTATTTTGCAAAATACATTAAATCCTAAAAGATTGAAATTATTATACTATTATCAAGTTAAACATCTTTAATTTTTTATATGATTTAATTATAAAACACCAAATTCCTCTTTGCAGTTTTTGTTAACTTCAGTTTTACGCTGCATAAAATAAATGAATCTAAATTTAGAAAATTACGCTTTTATAATTCTATTAGAAACTTTCTTGCAGGCATCTTTTGTATGTTTATTTCACACTTTCACCTCATTTTTGAACGGAAATATTTAGCTATTTTTAAATATACTTCAGCATGAAAAGAATTATTTGATATTCATTATGTCGCAAAAATTTGCCTCAGTGGTACGAAAAAATTAATTTGGTCCAAAATAAAACTGGCAATTCTTTCGATTACCTTCATAAGTCAGAGAGATATTTAAGAATCTATGATTTATTTGTGACTTTTTTTTAAATCTTCTAGTTAAAAGCGTGTTTTTTCTTATTTTAGCTTCGTTTGTATTCATAAAATATGCAGCAATGAATAAGAAAGAATCGGGGGCTGAAGTACCCTCAAAAGTGTTTTATATGTTATTTTTTAAATTTATTTGCACTTTTAATCTTTGCGCTCCCTGGCATAAAGTTTCCGAAAAGAAAATGGGGATCACATTTCAAAAGAAAAAAGAGGAGGGAGGGGGCGCAGTTTTGGAATTTGTTCTGGGCGCCATTTTATGTAGGTACGCCACTGAATCCATAAACCATTTTTACTTGTTATTTGACCTTGCCAGGTCAGTGGTGTAGGTAGGGTAAATGGCACATGGGGCATAATTTGACTTTCTCGCCCCCCGTGGATTAGTAGATGTAAATGGCGACCGGAGAATGGAGATTTTTTTTCTCCCCCCCCCTATCATTTTGGCTTTAAAAAGGGACATAAACGCACTAATGTTCTGCCTCAACGGGGCCCTCTAAAACTGGCGCTAGGGTCATCTAAACCCAGTGGCGTAGCGAAGGTGGGGGGAAGGGGTATAGATGCCTGGGGGTGCCATTGAGAAAAAAATATTATTGCGTTTGACTTTTTAAAGGTAATTATGACTAGGAAGTGAAAAAATAATACCGTGCCCCTAATAGCACAAGAGGCTTTACAATATTGATACGATATTTTCATGAAATATCGTCCTGCATTCACAATATCGAACCACGTCGCAAAAATAGCGTAGAATATCTTTATGCTAATAACGCCGGGCGTCGTTTAGATATACTAAGCCAATAATGGCGACGGGGGAAGCGAAAAAACAATATTTTACCCTGAGCGCCACTTACCCTTGCTACGCCACAGTCTATACCCTCCTTGCACCCCCATTGTTAAGCCACCGCCCCACGTGGTGTTGTGATTATAATATACTCTAATCAGTATCTATTTAAAAAAAATTACCACTCCAGTATTGATGAGTAAATGGACCTTGCGTAAACTCCTCGATCACTCCATCTTTCGCTCGCATTTGGGTGATTGAACTTTAACGATATATTCATGTTGTCCCCCTCTATTTGCATTCGCTACATAAGCACGAATCTCCCAGCTTTAAAAGCAACAGTAAATTTACCAAAACCCATTCTCTGAAAGGTTTACAAAACCTCCCTCCCCGTCCAGAAAGACAATAAAAGCACTCCATTCAATGCCATTCTTGCATTGTGTCGTAAACACACGCACGGATCCCGTAACAGCTTTTCTGAATATAAGGTTTCCTTCAAAGGATGCTTTGGCTGTTTTATTTCCTGTTACTGTTTTTTTTTCTCCCACTCTTTCCTCTTTTACAGCGAAATGCAGCTGCAGCGATTGTTTTCGTGTTGTATTGAACAAAACTGCGGGCGTGGCGGTGTGTGGTGGGGATAAGTAACAACAGCAAATGTTACTTTTAAAGCGAAGAGTTCGAAAAGTTGTTACGTGCGTTTGCACAGTGGTGGAATAATGACCCTCTGAAATTTCGCTTTCAGTAGTCGGCGTTGCGTGTGTGTGATGGCTTGTTTGAGACCAGCCCACTTCTTATTTTATGCAACGACTTCGCAGAGGAGAAAAAAAAACGTTCGATTTAGTGAGTTTATGAGGCTGTTGCTCGATTTTCGGATATCAATTTGCGTATTAGTTCGGTGAGTGCTTATCTGAAAAAGACTATAATTCATTAACTTGTCAATTTTTTTAAAGCTGCTTCAATATTTGACATGCTAGCTCCATTTTTAAATGACTGATGAAGGTTCTCCACGTTTTATTGACGAACTGTATTTTTAAATGGGTGTGTTCTGCGATATTACTTTTCAAATTATACTGTGGCGTCGGGTTCTCTTTTATAATGAATATTTCGAGGTAATGGATGACAAAAATATTCATAAGAGTTACCAAGGAAATCTAAAAATCAACAGTAACGTAAGTCGTAGTTATTAACACAGTTCACAGAGAGAAATCCCATTAAACTTTTTGAAATTAACAATATTACTATTAATGTTAATTTAATTATTTATTTCCAAATGAATGCTGACACATAACAGTAATACAGAATCAGAGATGGAAAATTATCCCTAATTCCAAGACATAAGTGTTAGACAACCTTCCTCGCTGTATGGGGGTGCCCGAATTCCACTCTACGACCGTCTCTAATTCACTGACTCGCAGAACCTGCCTGGAAAACTGGTCTACTGACTTTCTCTTAACCTGTCATAAGTCATTTTCACTTGTGTTTCATTTATGTAATAATATAGTGTGAATTTTAATTAATCTACAATTTTGAACTTAAATAACTTCTCAGAACATCTCTAGATGTCGCTACGAATGTGTGCTATCAGAGGAAATAAAAGGAAATTATTTAATGTCACTTGCACTCATTTTCAAAATGTGTTCCAAATCAACCTAAGATGATATTCTTATTGTTAAAATTTGGTATTCATGTGGAGAAAATGCAACAGTATTTCTAGGGAAGAGGTTTTCAACGACCTAAGTTATTAACAATGAGTTTGAAATGCAAGTTTAAACCTATCAATACCCAAAACGTTATCCTACTACACTACATTAGACATTTTATTCACCAGATATGATTTCTATCTTTGGAGTCATATGAGAAATTTGGTTTGCATGAAGAGGCCAAAAGACCTTATTAACATCAAAAATATCAAAGTTACTCATTTTCAAACACAAAAAGGCTCATAACTCATTTACATACACTCCAGGAGATCCGTTCCACGCTATTTTGATCAGTACAACCGATTGATCGTTACATCCGTGATCACTGCAAAGTAGTAACACTTGAATCTGTATCTGACAAAATTTGTTCAGATTGTGCTGTTGTGTTACTTCTGAAGGTTCTCATTTTAAAAACATAATCCACTGAATTCCTTTTCTACGTTCTTTTCAATAAAAAAAATCATGAAATGCTATCTGCAACAACTCTAAAGTTATTTAAATTCAATGTTGTATTTTAATTAAAACTCACACTATATATACAAAGAAAAATAATCCCATCCGATCCTGTGCATTTTTAGTGATGTGAATTCTCAAACATTACAATATCGTCGTTTATAGTATTGCTCAAGAAGTTTCGGGTGTTTCTAGTTGTGTATTACAGTGGTCGTCGGTTGTAGTGATCGCTTTGAATCAGAGCCAACCGCTTTCTTTGGACATTCACTTCAAAGCAAAATTTTCACCTTCGCTTTTATAAACATGATAATGTTTTTAGGTTGTCATTCTTTCTGTAAACTGCGTGATGTAAAAATCGTTGCACAGAGAATGTGACTACTGACGCAATCAAACAAGACGAATCGAGCCTAAGAGACTGTGCTACGATATTTGATAGATACGTTGTTCTAGTGTTTGTATGTGTTTGACTTTTTGACCCTTTCTTTTTTTAATGGTTTTTTGATTTGGTGTTCTAAATTTTTTTTAAAAAAATGTGTGATTTTCTTCTATAATTTTAATGTGACGGTGTGCAACTTGGACTTTTGGAGCCTCAGTGTAATTTTAGTGCTTTTGCAATTGCGTGTTTTCATTTTAAAACATTTATGTGTTTACATTTTGTAATTGATGAGGTTTTGAGCTTTAAACTGTTGTATTCTCTGCAGTTACTTTTTTTCTTTGTGTTTTAATTCACTTTGTGGCTTGTGTTTTTTGTATGTTTTTGATCATGCACTCTGTAAATGGAGTCATCTCTGTAGTGTGCTTTCTTTGAATAAATAAATAAATAAATATTTCGGACTAGAGATCAGAAATTTAAGACATTTTTTTTCTCTTCCATAAATCAAGCAGATGAATAAACTGCGTACCCAATTCCAGATATAGAATCTTCCTTTGACCGGGCTCTACAATTCTCGACGCGACAAACTTTCTCGTTCCAGGTAACGTCCAGGGAAGGGTCACTATTATAAGAGAAGCTCACGAATCCCTTTGTGACGTTGTAGAAACCATTTATTCCGCTGAATTCTGGGTAATAGTCATTGCCATAAAACGAAAATGAAAAAGAGAAAATTTCTATTGCTGTAGATTCTTCACACAAAGCACGAAAAGGGGGATGGATAGGGGAGAGAAGTACCCCAATGAATGGAATTTTTTATTCACTTTTTTCTGTTCCCTTTTTTTCTTTCTTCCATTTTCTTCAGTATCCTCTTCACCTTTTTCCAACCATTATTTCAGTTTGCTGAAAGGGAGTGTGACTTTGCTAGAACGGAGCCACTTAGTTAAATGGTTAGATTGCGAGGATGAGCTTCCTGGAAGGTTCTCTCGCCAGGATATCTTGTGATGTCCTGCAGTTCGGATTTTAAAGCTTTCCTTTATTTATTTTTTGAAATCTTATTATTCGCATTTTTTTTCTGCGAAGAATACACCAAGCAAGGCACAAAAGTTTCCATTTAAAAATCATTGGCTTTCTCACAGTTCGTGAACGACAAGATATATTTTTCCCCCTTCTTCTTCTGTGTGATATATAGTGTCTGAAATAAATTAGATGAATTTTACAAAGGATAAAATATCACTTCCTTGTATTTAGTAATGTTATATCTTTGAAGAATAAAGAAGATATATCTTAATCTAATATCTCCTTTAGAAGAGTGTAAAAGCCTCTCATGCACAGGTTCTTCATATGAATTTCCTATTAAATAGTGTGTTTGCGTTTATTAATCGATATGGAGCCGACTGTAAATTATTTAAATATAGAATTTATTTACATATATGTGGAGATTAAGATCTCCAATCTCCAAACTGAAACCTAAATTAACGAAGAAATACTTTAAGAATTTTTAAGATCTTAACTGGAACCTCAATAGTACTCACATCTAGCGGTGTATAAGACTAAAAGGAAAAGCTCAGTTAAAAAACAATTAAATTTATTAAAGAAAACATATAAGTGAGAGATTATTTACATATGGTTATTTACATTTTAAGCAAGACAAAGGTTTGACAGGATTAGCTTATAGAGAACTTACACTATGGTAAAAATACGTAGTAATACGTCCAGTACCATGCTGCTACCGGGATAAACCCCGTAGCGGTCAGCTCGCAGACGTCTATTTCATTTTAATCTTTCGAGCCTTCTGATAGTAATAAAAACATTACACTCCGTTTTAACGGAAAGATACTCCCGCGCGGGTCACGTGGTTTACCAGGCAGAGAGTGTGATCACTTCAAGGTCTTCGTTATCTGTCTGCTTTCTGTTGACCAGACCTGTGATTTCTCATTCAAATAAGCTCGTTCGGTGAGTGGAAAAAATACTACAGAAAGGAATTAAAATTACGCTATTAAGCTAGACGGGGAAAATACAATTCCTACCTACATTTACGTACATACTTACCTACATATATTTATGTACATACTTCCCTACATACATTTACGTATATACTTTCAATAATGCTGCCTGATGGCAGATATTGCTCATGCAAGAGCAAAATGCGATTCGAACAATATTAATAAATTTAAACATGTTAACATGACTTGCGATGGTAAACATTATACATGATCCAATGCGTTTACTCGTATTAGAGTAGATATTTGTTCAATATATAATTAAAATACATGAGGAAGCTGCTGTGCTTTCACCTACATGCGCTCATGAAATTCACACAACTTCTGGTAACTCAGACAGCGATGCAAGATGGTGGGGTCAAAAACGTTTGCTGTAGTAAGGAAGGAAGCCAAACTAGTAATTGGCACGAACATAGAGATTGAGCCATACCTTACTTTTCACCACCCTATAGATGTGGGCACCACGAAATGTGGATGAGTTGCTCAGGTTTCATATGAAGGAACTCACCCTCCTAGGGTCACATTAACGGTGGGGCTCTGAGTCCCTCCACCAGTGATAGTACGTACCTCCTACGGGAGGCGTAGTGCCGTGAGGCTGTGTTAGCCGCTAGGACCCAACCTCAGTACTCGTTTCTATTGCAACGACTGTCTTTCAGAAAAACCCGTATGCCATGTCGCAGGTCGGGGTGACTCCAGACTGTGGTATACCTTACTCTTCACGCCCCTTTGAAAAAACTAACAAGTCATCGCATTTGAATGGATTTTCTGCCTACGAAGTTTAAATGAAATTAATACGAGATAGAAAGCGTAAATGACAAGAAAGAGTCCAACCTGTCTCGAGGACTTAAGTTATAAGGACCACAATAGCAATACGGGGATTAAAAACCCTGAAAAACATATCCTAATAAGTCTCGTTCATAGAACCCTCAAAAATGCACGCCCAGACATTGACGGTAGGGCCTTTGATCAGCCACAGCAACATTATAGCATTGCCAAGGACACCCAGAACTTGTTTACTTAATCGACAACTTCTCATCCTCGAACTTGAGGTGGATCTTCGGTGGATTGGAAAGCGCATATTCTATGAATGGATGTAACTACAGTTATAACCACAAGCCGAGCTACCCCCACCATGCTTGGGCATGCGGGGTCAACTGAGTAATCGTCGTTGTGACAGTAGTCGAAAACTGAGGAAGGAGCCTAGTAGCTATCACCGGCCACGGCCCAACCCCTCCCGAAAGAGGTACGGTCCGTCATATGAGTGAAGGCAACTCAATCCCATACCATTACTCAGTGGCGGGTCGTCAGTTCAGAAACAAGCAGTGCTGCAGAAGTTGTATAGACCTAAGTTGTAGGAAATTTTGTGCTGGTTTTTTTTTTGGTATCTAACGATGATGTACAAAATATTGCTAGTTTTTGAGTTATAAGCAAAAAACTGGTAATTTTTTTCTTCTTTTTTGGCTATAACTAAAATTTCTATAAACATTTTTGATGGCAAGCATCACATTCGTAATCAACATCTCAAAAAACATAAAGGAGCAAAAAATTACAACTCCTACAGAATTTGATTTTAAAGAAATTATTAACGACTGGACTACTGAGAGAAAGCGAAGAAAGGCCAAATGAGGAAGTCGCGCCAAGCGAGAGCTGCTCCAGGGGCAACTCTCGGGTTCTTATTTCAATGGGAAAAAGGGTTACTTTTTTGTTCCGACTGAGAGCTCCAAGTTGCTCAATGCGCGAAATTTCAATCCTAGGAGGGGCAAAACTCTCTGCAGCTCTGGTCTGTCTCTCTGTTTATTTCTTGATTTAATTTTCGTCTTCCTTTTACGTTCTTTATTACTTTTTTGCCACTTTCGATTATCATTGAACTCTTAAAGAAGAAAAGTGAGCCAATTAGAATAAAAACGAATATACGAGCTTTTAAAATAATTTCATGAGGGACTGCAGCTCTGCAGCCTTAATGGACGAGCCGCCACAGCCCACCACCCACCGCTACTATACCCACCAGGGAAGTGCGAACCGGCTGACTTATTCGACTGCTTCTGATCGTCGTATTCGTGGTGCCTCCCGCTGGCGGTAGCTGCAGTTATAAAAGTGGCGTCTTCACTTAAGGAAGCGAATGTACATCCAGACTACTCAATAAAGCGATAAAATGCGGTATCTTATGTCGAAAGTTACTGGAGATACGAGGAGGAGGAGGTCAATTACAAAGCATTTTAATGACACTTCATGTGTATTAATAGTCTAAACGAAAGTTAAAAGACAAAAGTGTGGTACCAGAGTTGACAGGAGCAGCAGGGAACTCGCCAGGCAAGCAAACGAGAACGGAAACTGAAACGAAAGCAAAAAGAATGAAATTTTATACCTTTATTAACGGTTTCAGGAAGGAAATTCTGACAATTGCCTACATAACCTTCCTGCGCGCTGCATATCTGATCTCTGTTGACCAAATGTTCGAAAGAGACTTTCGGAATATGTATTATATGAACTGATGATAATACGGGGCCCAAAATGAATGATGTCTGCGACTGGTTAAGTGACTGGCATGTATTAAATGCCATTTCATATAAACAAACAGGAATACGAAATTACATAATTCTTACTTTCTTTTGTACTAAATATACAAAAAGGAAGTATTGTAATCGCAAAAAAATTAGATTTCGAAATTTGAATGAATCTACACGTTTTAAATCTGTGCGACCCTGAAAAGCCAGCTTTTGGAATCATGTCTGTCTATGAACACAATAATTTTTTTAAAAACGCTAGCATATGGTTCTATCACTAGATTCGCATATAGGTATCGAATTTTGAAGATAACCTGCGCACGAATTAACTGTTTGTTTGTCTGTCTAATTCGTGTGAATGTGACCGCGATAACTTAAAACGAAGCAATCTATATATGTGAATTTCAATATATCGTCGCTTCACAAGCAACTCCACGTATCTCAATTTTTTGAAATTTCAAAGAGGAAAAAAAAATAAATTTTTCGCAACCAATATCGAATATTTCTGAATTTTTTTTCACATCGGATATGAACATGAGACAGCACACTCCTACCAGACGTGGAAAAATATTCAGAAATAAACCTCATTGGTTGTGAAAAATTCAGTTTTTTCTTCCTCTTTGAAATTTCAAGAAATTGAGATATGTGGTGTTGCTTCTTAAGCGAAGGTAATGATATTTTCAACAAAATTACAAAATTGCACAAACTTTGGATTAAATGCATCCACGGGTGGATTTTCTGTCTATCCAACTTGTGCGGCAACTGTAATGGTTGCAGGAACAGGGGCATGGGACGGCATTCTGTCAGCATTGTGTGAACACGCTTACTGAAAACACAGCAAGCTAGATAAATGAAATTTAGTACGCGGTGTTGATACTAAAATTGCAGATGTGTGCAAGATTTTGGTTTTAACGAATCGAAACGCATATTCAATTTTCTTCGCTGTTCTACGAAACCAAACACGAAATGTGGAATATTATGGAAGTAAATAAAAAAGCCTAGAAGAGAACACTCCCCTGGTTTACTTAGTTTTTAATTGGTCAGAATGTACGAATCAAATTCCTCTTCCCCCTAAAAATGTCCAATTTGAATCGATAATTCCTTGCCGAACGATCTGGGTAACGAACATTATCTTTGAACGAATAATGAGCACAAACCAATCACTCGTTGTATTTGTTACGTCAATGTGATTAATCGGTAATATAAGTCGGTTGTAATGTGATTAATCCAATTTAAATCGATAATTGGTTACCGAACGATCGGGCTAACGAACATCATCTTCGAACGAATTATGAGCATTAACCAACCACTCGTTGTATATGCTACGGTCAATGGGATTAATCGGTAATTCTTAATACTAACCTCGGTTATTACTAATAATAACCGGTCATTATTATTATGAATTGCATAAAAATTCCGGTTATTTTTAATAACTGCATAGAAATGCCGGTTATTGTTAATAAGAACCGATCAATCACATTGATCGTAACATATACATATCCTATCATCCCTGCTGCTTTTTTTACAGAGCGAATCGAGGTCCTGATGTAATTCGACCTCTCGGCACTTCGTATTAGTTAAACTTGCTTGTTACCTCGTCATGACCAAAAGCGTTCTTCGATTTTCTTAGAATTTGGCGTGAATATTCCTTGAAGTCATTAACATCGACGTACGTGTGAGGACTTTTTTTAACGATTCTAGCCAAACGGAACAGCATTCATAATGCCTCCAAAAATACCAATAGCGAATCATATTTAATTGTAATTTAGTTAGTACTGATAAAAACATACATTTAATTGTAATTTTATGAATACTGTTAAAAGCAGAAGAGACTTGTGTAAATAATTCGCATTCGAAAAAATAAAATTATTAAACCTTTAAAGACTGCAATAAAAAGCAAATCTCAGATTATTTTTTTTGACACATGGTTTACTATTCACGGAACCACTAGCGTATGTTATATACTGCTTTTTATCTCGTAACTAAAAAATAATAGTTTAAATAAGAAACCCATTTTTTTGAAGATATTGCAATTCCGCTTAGTGAATGAATAGCCAGAATATACGAATCAAATTCCCTCTCCCAAACGATCCAAGGTATATCGATAATCGGTTATCGAACAATTCGGTAACAAACATCATCTCTGAACGGATGTTGTTTTGTTAACCAATCACCCTCCGTACACAAAACATATACCATCCCGGCTGCGTTTTGGATCAGATATAGTAGAAACTTGTTTTTCCATGTAAAGTAAAAATAATAGTTTAAATAAGAAACAAGTTTTCAAAGATATCGCAATTTCCAGCGCGTACTGTTAAAAATAGAACATCGAATTGCCCACTCTATATTTCTTCAGATATGAGTGGTAAGTTCCGATGCACGCGAACCATAGATTCATCAGCGGATAAGCAAAAAACGATAAAAAGAGGAGTGGCCCTATTTTATCAAAATATAAACAGTGCTTCGAAAGCATAACATTAAAGGAAAACAGTTTACAACCATCGATTTTTCAATTTGTTAAAAAAGAAAGATGGAGTTTTATGTGAAGAATCTGAAAAAAGCCGTTGCGCAGAACTGCTAGAAGAGGGGAAATTTAATTACTTGATAAGATCCATCTGCTATAAAGTTTATTTAATAGTTTAGGATGTCAACTATTAGTGTTTTTATAATCTAAATTTGCATATGCGTATAAAATATGATATTAAAATATTTTTAAAAGAAAATTCTGAGAGATGAGCATCAGAACCTAAGTATAAGAATTTTAGTAGTATAAAAATGATACTTAAACAGATTTGTTTATTTATTTATTTGTTTGGTTTGGTTAACGTTCGTTTGTCTGCGTTGGTTTCATATAAAAAAGTAGAATCAGAACATATTTAAGTAAGAAAGGAATGCTTCTCGAGATAATTGAGGGCTCTACAACGGCCACAGTGGCCTAGTGGTAAGGTCTCGGCTTCGGAGCCGGAAGGTTCCAGGTTCAAAACCCGATTCCACTGACGATCCGACGTATATGTGGGCCCGTTGCGCGTTCAATCATACGTAATGAGTCAAATTTCCTCGCACTGGTGTGGTGCGGAAGTTTGGAGACAGGGATGCCAGCTGAGGTGTCGTCCGCGTCAATCCATCAGAAGACCAACCCTTGGGATGGGAAAAACATACCGTTTTTTTTTCTATTTCGGTTAACCGGTTTTTTTCGGTTATAACCGGTAATTTTTTTTTATTCCAATAACCGGATAAAAACAACCGGATCGGAAGATAGGCTCTATTTTAGGTTCCATTAGATAAAAATTTACCAAGATATAAAGCTTTGAATTTCATCATCTTAGGCCGATCAACGACAACCGCTTCCTCGGGGCGTCTGTTGGTTGGCGGATTACTGAAAGAGTCTTTATGAACAGATAAATATTGGCCAATGGATTGACTTTCTGTAAAAGCAATATTAATAAAAAATTTTGTCTACAAACTTCGTTCGTTTTTTATAACCTACCGAAAACCGGTTATTTCGAGCGGTTATAGCCGCCAGGTTAAACCAGAGGTGAAAAAAATCTGTATAACCGAAAACCAGTTATTTTCGCAATAATCGTCATTCCTAACCAACCCCTAATAGAAACCAGTATTCGCGGCGAGCCAACAGGTCGCCAAAGGCGGCTAGTTAGAAATAAAAGCAGGTCTTCCTTTACCACCACCATTAAGTGTTTGTTTGGCAGTCACTCCAACACTGGAGGAAAATTACACCGCTAAATTATTTAATAATTATATGAAAAGTCAAATAATTAATTATGGAAAATTAGAGAATTATTTTAAGTTAAATTTTTAAAAGGCTTCTTTTGGCACCTTTGATAGAAATATTGTTAAAAGACCTTCTATCCTATATTTTGGAATATTGAAATAATTTTTTTTTCACATTTCCTGCTAGGTGGCGTTGCTGGTATGGAATCAAAACTTAATTAAATTAATATATTGACTGATAATTAAGTTCTGAAAATATTAAAGCAGTGTATTGTGCCACCGATATTTGTAATGTGCAGCATTTCAAAATTCTTGTACATCAGAAAAAAGCCAAAAAAAAAAAAAAAAACGATTACAAAATTTCATCTTTACAAATAAGAAACAAGTTAAATAAAAGTGTGTAAAAACTAATGGAATAGAATATATAGTACCTGCAAATAACGTTTTATCCGCTAACGCTGTACCTGCGAATAACGTTTCATCCGTAGACACTGAACCTGTAAGTAATGCTATCTTAAAAATAGTAGCTTTCAAATATATATTATAAAATTTCTGTTTAAACAACATAATATCAATATAGTCTCATGTCTAGCTCCACTGAAATTATACATAAAAATATCTAATAAGAAAATTCCTAAAACAAATTGGTTTGCGCTTCGAGTTGTGCCAGTGACGAATTCAGAGGAGGGGCGGGGCTATGGGCTAAACTAAAATTCTTGATTTTATTTAAAATCAATACAGCTGTTTGCTATTAATATCTTTTTTTAAAAAAAATAGTGACAGCATTGCTTCTTGACTTTGATAGGTTCGAAAATTTTCTCACTTTTGCACTCATTGCACTCGTACTTGTAATGTTGACGCGGTCGAAAGCATTTTTTGGCTAGTTATTTAATTGTGTTTTTATTAAATTGTCGAAAATATTGCAGTGTTCTTTATGATTCTAATTGTCAGGTGAGTCAAGTCTGTAAATTTAAAGTGTTTTGGTTTACCTAAGCCATGAGGTTTGACATTCGTCACGACGATGCAAAATTTTTATGACCTCAACCCCCCCCCCCCCCCAGACCCAAATCCTGGATTCGCCACTGAGGTGTGCTTTTAGAATATTCCAATAAATTGGAATCCACCATTATGTGGAGCAATACGCAACAAACACACTCACTTAGTCAATTTGAAATGCTAAATTTTGTTAATCATCGTACGAAACACAAAATTTACGTTTCAATATTATTTATAGTGAAAAACGCTTCTCAAAATTAAAGGTTAAAAATATAAATCTAGAATAATGTAAGACGTATGGAAAGGGCTTTCTTTTGTTTTTGTTCAACCCTTTCATAACAACTGTTGCCAAAATGGAACTTGCGGAGCTTAAGCTATAAAGCTTGTTGAATTTTTAAATAAATCAAACGTTGCAAAAAATACTCATATAATCGTTCCTAACTACTAGCCAGGAAAAAAAAATTAAAAAACTACTTTCGCTTTATTAAGCAGTAGAGCACTAAATTACCGAAAATCACGCAATGCGTCTATGACCTACTACATGATTTATCACTATAGTACGTTGTAAATTTTTCTCATGCGAAAGTCAAGGAACTTGGCAGATACCTTAACTTATGTTGAAAAGAAATGCAACAAGAAAGAGAAAAAACAATGTATTTTAAATATCCGTTACTTTAATTACATCTGCTAGAAAAAAGATACAGGACATTCTATATGCATCAAACAAAATTTATACAATGTCATATCCCTGATAATTTTTAAGGTTATTAAGGACATTTCTTTATCTTAATATAGTAAACTGCCTTTTCTTACCGTGATAATTATAATCATAAATCACTATTTCTCTCTACTTAAATATTTTAATATCGTTTATCATAGAACATAAATTCTAGATAAGGCATGGATGCCTATATATTATAAATATTTTGTTCTTGAATAAAAATAAGATTATTTTCTTATTAATATTTATCTCAAAGGTTTATAGATAATGATATGAGATTTTACTGCAGATATTCTGTTCTAGAGCCAAAACATTATATTGCAAATATTTTGTGAATATTTTATTCTTTCGTAAAAATTAGATTTTTCTTTTTAACAATTATCTAAAAGACTATATTTATAATATTCATATAATATATTATAATATATTTATATAATATTATATAATTATAATAATAAATATTGTTACAATGCTGTAAAATTGTTTCCCTTACATGCTAATCTTGGCGACAAAGTTGGTGACTTTGACGACAAAAGGAATCTTCTAGAAAAATCTTGAACTGTGAACCTATATATATTGGGAGCCAGTAACTTCTTGAACCTTTTAGAGATCACGTGACTTCCTACGTAATGACGTCACTTCCTGTTCAAAAGATATAAAAGCAAGCTCTCAAACCAAGTTGGACTTTGATCAGAAGAGGAGCTGGTGAACTGAGAAACATTTAAACGACTGAGATTTATTGGTGTTCTCTGCTGTTAATTTATACATGTGCTGTTCCGTTTTGTTACCTGTGTGCCTGTTAGTGTTTTGTTGAATTCTTTGTGGAATAAAGTAATTTATTTTTTTATTATCCTGCTTTTTAATCTGCATTCACGTACAACCATAAGACAATTTTCATAATAATATAATAAAATATATATGAAATTTATATTCTGAAAAATATTTTCAATGTTGAAAAAATCATTCCTGTGTGTTTATGATGCATTTTAGGAACGTCCCTAAAAAGGGACGCTAGGCATTAATGGTTTAACCAACCCTTTCAAAAATTGGGAAAAACATCAAGTGTCAAATCTTCCTAGTTTCGCTTTCTAATTAACGACGTATAAAAGAGGTTATACTGTATTAATTAAATTTCATTAGTGTGAATGAGGCCCGTATCTGCCTTCATTTCTAACTAAAGAAAAGTTATGATAATTCTAAATAAAAAAAATACCGATGATTCAATGCTCCTAACTCTCATCTAACATTTTAAATAGCAGCAGTTAAAATAACTCAAAATAATTTTCTAAAAATCACATTACGTTAAAGCATTTAAAACTTCCGAGCCAAAAGAACAGGGTGGCCCAGTGGGTAATGTATGAAACGAATCAGAATTTTAAAACAAATAAGAGTGATGAAAAATGTTAATGATATATATTGAAATTACATAGTAAGCAATTAATGATAAAGGGGTTCGAAGTGACCGCCTTCTTTAACAAGGACAGCAGTGAGGCGGCTCTGGAATCCATCCATCACGCGTGAGCAGACTTCGCTGCCAATCGTGTGGACTGCAATTGTAACGGTAATTTACAGTGCAGGAAGAAAATCAGGACTTGTCTGCCAGACTTTGCACTTCAAGTAACCCCACAAGAAGAAATCGAAAGGGTTTAAATCCGAGAAAAAGGGCGGCCATTCGATACCATCTTAGAAGTGCGATGGGTAATCCAACACAATGATTCGATCATGAAAATGCCATGTCCGGCCAGTCCTTGTTGTGAAACTCCTCTTGCCATGCCCGTTGCACTGCCTTAACATTTTCATGGCATTTGGCCATTTCGAGAACACTCAAATATCTGTTGAATATTTATTCATTTTCGCTTGTGACGATCACAACTGAACAACACACTTAAACTCACCGCTCTCTAACGAAACATACACCTATACAATTTCCCGCTCTAATGATCATGCGCACCAAATTCGGTCTCACTTGCTCGCAGCTAGCGCCATCTATTAGATATATTTTTAAACAGTACCTGCTTGGCCACCCAGTATATTGCTCTCATTAATATTTACTAACATCAAATAAATAACGAAGCAGTTAGAGGAAAATTTAATATTTTTAATACAACCAATCCATTAAAACGAAAACTTTTATGCAAATCTATTGTGAGGAGTAGAAATTTATCAAAACGTGGAATATAAAACCCTTAATCTTTCCCCATTGGTGAGGCCTTGTTCGTTCAGTGGTTCGAAAAAATTCTAAATTTCTCCTTTATTTAAGCATGTTCGTCCTTAATTATTTCTAAGATTGAGTCAAAATATTGAACTTTTTATTTCCATCTTCCATGCCAATACTTACTGTTGATTGGCTTGTTTTCTGAAATAGAATGTACCTGTGCGTTAATATGTGACTGTCAACGAAAATAAAGCTATTTTAAAACAAATAATAATTTAAATATAAAACTAAAATTTTCATAAGAATTCTAACGGCAACAATTGAGTTACAATTTGTCACTCCTCGAATATTAATTAAATTTCGTCATTGCGAATGAGACACGTAGATGCCTTCATTATTTATAAATTCTAAGTAAAGAAGAATAATGCTAATTTTAAGTAAAGTAGAATAATGGTAATTTTACGTAAAGAATAATAATAGTAATTCAAAGTAAAGAAGAATAATGGTAATTTTAAGTAAAGAATAATAATAACATTTCAAAGTAAAGAAGAATAATGGTAATTCTAAGTAAAGAAAAACACCAATGATTTAATAGTTCTAACTCTTATTTAATGTTTTAATTAGCAGCCATTAAAATATTTCAGTAAAATTGTGTTATTTCTAAAAATCCCATTACATTAAAGCGTTTAAAGCTCCCAAGCCAAAATTATAAATGGTATACTTTTATTACACTCATTAATATTTACTAACAACACATAAATAACGAAGCAGTTAGCGGAAAATTTAATATTTTTAATACAACCAATACATTAAAACGAAAATTTTATTTAAATCCATTATGAGGAACAGAAGATTATCAAAAAGTGGAATACAAAATTAAATACAAAACTAAACTTTTCAATAGAATTCTAACAGCAACAATTGAATTACAAATTGACATTCCTCGAATACTAGTTAAATTTCATTATTTTGCATGAGACACGTAGCTGCTTTTATTATTTTTATAAATTCCAAGTGAAGACGAATGATGATAATTCTAAGTAAAGAAAAAGATCGCTGATTTAATACTTCTAACTCTTATCCAATGTTTTAATTAGCAACCATTAAAACATTTCGGTAAAATTGTGTTATTTCCAAAAACCGCTTTGTATTAAAGCATTTAAAGCTACCAAGGCCAAAATTATAAATGGTATACATTTATTGCCCTCATTAATATTTACTATTAACAAATAAATAACGAAGCAGTTAGCGGAAAATTTAATATTTTTAATACAACCAATCCATTAAAACGAAACTTTTATTTAAATCCATTATGAGGAACACAAGCTTATCAAAGTGTGGAATACAAAAGCCTTAATCTTTCCCCATTGATGAGGCCTTATAAATTTCGCTTCGCTCGAGTGGTTCGACAAAAATCTATTTTTCTCCTTTATTTATGCATTTTGGGCCTTAATTATTTCTGAGATTGGGGCATAATATTGAACTTTTTTCCCTCTCCCATGCCAATACTGGCGCTTGATTGGCTTGTTTTCCAAAACATCCCGTGCCTGTAAATTATAGTCTAAAAATATTCTTATTTCTCAGTGGAATGTAATTAATAGTCTTCGGTCGTAATTTAAGCTGGGGTTCTCGGGTACAAAAAAAGGGCAGGCCCCACACGCGAAACTGTAAATTATGGCAATATAGGAACTCATTCTCCTATGTTGAGGTTGCCTTTAAAACACAGCTCCATAAAAATCACGCGTTGCCAAAATTACGGTCAAAAATCCGTGCATCTCCCAGCCGTCGTATAATTAAGTCATTTTTCTAATTTCCACTCATGTTTTAATTCACTTCTCTTCAGGCTTTTCCGAAAACCACCGAAAAAGTGATTAGGGATGTAAATTAAATGAGGACCCATGAGCGGCAACCACGAGTCACGCAAAATTCGAGAATTAAATTCTGACTGGGCAATAAATATTCCACAATCTCGGCCTTTTAAGGAGATGGTCAACACTCTCTCCCGCCCTAACCCCCCACAGCTGCCTGGGAAGGAGAATTAAGTCACAACTTTCTCCCGCACCAGGAACGTGCCGTGGCAACTTTATAGCTTATTAATATAACTCTCATTTTGCCTCCCTCCTCCCCCACCAACCCCCTCCCCCCTTTAGCCCAAAATGGAGATGGCAAAAGAATTTTTAGTGTCTTGAATAACATACGAGCCCCTGATACAAAAGCCGTTGGGTTGGAATTCATAACCGTAGCGGTGGAAGAATTTCTAATTCAAAAAGTAAACTTTTTAAAAGATTGTTGTAATAGCTGTTGCTTAGGGTGAAGGAAAAATTTGGGAGAAAGAAAATGGGCCTTACAGCAGGGTACCTTCAGCTTCATTTTTTAATTTTGGGTTGTAGGAGCAGGCAATTAAAATGAGTACTTTCACCTGCTCGTTTCTGGTGTCTAAACGGTAGCTATGGTAATGAGTTCGTTCATCTATTTTTTCTCCTATTGGCAAACATGAACCTTGCAGCCTTAAGTTTTTGTGTCTCGGTTTAATCATCGTTTTAATCTTTAAATGCATTTTTTTTTTACCTTCAGTTAATAAAAGGTAAACACCAACTAAATTTGAGTACCATGTCTTCTTCTCTTTTTACAATGCGATTACAAAATCTTATTCGTTGTGAATCTCTGATTTAATAGCTGTGGAGATGCTTTCAGTGTACTTAAATCGGTGAGTCGGCTATTTAATAAATTACTTATTGTGGTAATGCAATGTTTTCGAGTCTGCCTTAAAAATTAGATTCAGTTGATAAATGATGCAGGCGGCGGAGGAGCGGGGTGTCTTTGGTAGCTTGATTTTTACTTTCTTGTATACAAACTACAGAAAAAGAAAATTCTATAGTCGTCGAAAGATTTGATCTCGAGATTTTTAAAACACGCTTTTGTTAGAGTATTAAAAAATAGAAAATAATTTTTTTTTTAACATGATAATGATTTAAGCTGGAATATTTTCTGTAAATTACATGATGCGGAAACAGTTCGAAATACTTTACAGGGCAGGCCGTTGTAGCTAGAGCTACCAAATTTGGAACGAAGTTATTTGTTGTTTAGTAGGTGTTCTTAAAAAAGTTTGTTTTTCAAAATTTTAATTAACTTAGACTCAATCAATGCTTACGCTCAATAAACACAAATCATATTATCGCATGAAAACCATTTTTACACCATTTTAAAGCTAATAATATTAGATTTCAGTTATGCATATCTTTATCCTTTGCTCTCACTTAATTCACTGGCTAAGGGCTCTCCTGTAGCGATCGCCCTTTGCGTTTGCGCCCTATGTTGTATTATAAAAATGACTTCCTACTGTATGTCTGACTTAAAGTTTGACAACGATATTTTGGGACACCCTGAATATATACAATACGTTCTTTAACTGAAAAAAGAATAGGAAGAGATAAACTGTAACTCTAATATGCCGCTAGTAGCTCTTAGTAAAAACTATATAAAAAATAGAAGGAGCATGTCAAATTTGTTAGTTTAAGTCTATTATGTATCCATATTCCATGGGAAACATACTTTGGAAATAGTACTGACTACTGTATAAAAAAATAGAGGGAGCATGTCAAATTTGTTAGTTTAAGTCTATTATGTATCCATATTCCATGGGAAACATACTTTGGAAATAGTACTGACTACTGTATAAAAAAATAGAGGGAGCATGTCAAA
>BGPR01000125.1:9293-62099 GCA_013235015.1 Araneus ventricosus | reverse complement strand
GGAGCATGTCAAATTTGTTAGTTTAAGTCTATTATGTATCCATATTCCGTGGGAAACCTACTTTGGAAATAGTACTGACTACTGTATAAAAAACAGAGGGAGCATGTCAAATTTGTTAATTTATGTCTATTATGTATTATATATTAAGTATATTACCCATATTTCATGGGTAATATACTTTGGAAAATATCGAAATACTTCAAGCAGAGACTCCTGCTTACTTAAGTCGGTTCCGATCGACAAACATTTATTTTTATTTCTTTCAATTCAAAGCCTAAGCAAACAGAATGTTAAGAAGACGTAAAAGAAATAAAACGTAAAAGTAAAAAACAGTTCCATCAACATCCTACAAAATACTAACTCCTTGATCAGTCATTGGCTCGGATACCCACTGGACTTCGATAGAGAACCCAAAATAATTTTGAATTTCCGTTGCTAATCAGATTTGAAGCTAAAATTATCCGTTTCTAAAACAGTATAGGAAAAGGTTGCCGAATTTGAACAATCCGAATTTTTTTAATGTACTGTGATAGAAAAGTAATTTTAATAAAAAAAGGTAGAATTTTTCTGTAGTTTATTTCTCTCCAAAACAATGCAATTCACACTTTAAGAAATATACTTTAAAGTAGTAAAAATAGCATAAAAATTGTATTATCAGTCCAATTAATGAAACTGGTTTCTTTTTTATTATAATTTAATTATTATATAATATTATATATTTATTATAATAATATATCATTACAATTAATGTACTAGCAGCACCCACTGTGCTCCTCACTATGTTGATTGAAAAGCATAGAATGCTGCAAGTTTAAAAGTACTGTTCTAAATTTGCCGCATTTTGATTGCTTACGTATATTTGCCAAGTGGCGAAATCGGTCCAGTTGTTGAGGTCCAGTTGTTGATATTTCTCTTGAAAATGGAGGGTAGTGTTGGGCAGGCGAGCATTGATGGTCTAAGGGTTATAAGCTTTCATATGAAATAAAAATGGTCGAAATCGGTATAGTGGTTGGGGTTGGGAGATTGGCCCTTAGGTTTTGCTGATTATTTTAAATATATAAATGATATTATATTATATATTATCGGATCACTGGTTTCCCGAATCGGACCATCAATTTCTTTAAGCGCAATTAAACCAAAAGTAGTTTCTGATTCTCAAATTCACACCAGCACATAATCTATGAATTAAGGCATACATATTATACACTGCATCATTTCTTCTGTTTCTTTTGTTTCATCACATACGATACAAAATCACGTAATCTCATTGTTTGTTCTTTTTGAACCAACATTTGATCTCTTTAATGCTGTTTTATTGTGTGTTTGGCTTATTCTACTCACAGGCTACTAGTGATTATAACTCCCTTCTGGGCTATTCCTCTGTAGTGAAGATAAGATAATAATCCTCTTGATTTAAAAACAGTCTAATTTAGGCAACTATTTGTGGTCGAATTTGGACAAAGGCCAAAAATTCCCCAACATTATCTTTAAACTATTTCAATAAAATTATTGCGGTAAATTGTAGCCAACGAAATTTCCTCTCTGAAGGATGTAGCATCTTACTATTTTATTACTTATTTTAAAACCGCAGAAGGACTAATACTCTTCTGTTAAAATATTTAATTGGTGATTTCTGAATGTAAAAATTTGTTTTCTAACTGTAACCATGAAGAGCTTTCTATAAAAATGATTCCATAAACCCCATTTACATCGTTGTAAAAATATTTGGCTATTTTATGGCTCAAATATTTAGTAGAATTTAAGTTACCATACCGGTCCAAATTCGGATCTCCCTATATCTATATATCCATTAGAGATGGCGGTTATTGCGAAAATAACCGATTTTCGGTTATTCAGGTTTTTTTCACCCCGGTTTACCCTGGCGGTCGGTCATAACCGCTCAAAATAACCGGTTTTGTTTTTTTTTTTTTTTAATAAAAAACAAACGCCGTTTGTAGACAAATTTTTTTATTAATATTTTTTTTACAGCAAAACGATGCATTGGCCAATATTTATCCGTTCATAAAGACTCTTTCAGTAATCCACCAACCAACAGACGTCTCGAGGAAGCGGTTGTCGGTAATTGACCTAAGGTGATGAAGTTCAAAGCTTCATAGCTTGGTAAATTTTAGTTTAACCGAACCTTCCGGTCCGGTTTTTTTTTATCCGGTTATTAGATTTTAAAAAACCTGTTGTAACCGGGACAAAAAATAACAGAAAAAATCCGGTTAACCGAAAGAGAAAAAACGAGTTTCGATTAAAACTGGTTTTCACATCCCTAATATCTATTACATTTCTTATTACGGATGTATTTGAGATTGCCATCTCTTTTCTAGAAACTTCGATGGCCCCTTGTAAAAAAAGGCTTGCACGATTGCTTGTGTCTACCGAAAATTCCGTATTCTCCGAAAACATTCTTTGTATTGCGTTTGCAGCCAATTTAAAACTCCTATTCATTTTATTTATTTTCATTTATTCGCTTTTATTTTATTTTTCGAATGATCTTATATTATCTTTCCTTCCCTCTTTAATTCTTTCGGGGAAAACCTTGCAACAGAGGGTTTCTCTCTTTCTTACAGCAGTGAATACTTCAGTTCTTGTAGACTGGAAAAACATTTAAAAACGAAAACTTCTTTTTTTCTTACTTCTGGAGAAGAACTCTCAGACGTTATGGTAAATGTTCTCGAACCTCTTCTCCATTCTTCGATCTGCCGCGATTTTTGTTTTTGCCTGGAAAATGTAAATTACTACCCGATTTACTTGCAAATGCATTCCTTTGTTTCACGTAAGAACGAACATGTTGTCTATATAAAATAGTAAATAAAATTTGGCTAGGCAAGAGTTTTCTGGCTTATTCTTTTTCGTCAATTACGCTGGGGAACAAATTTTATTTCGTCTTCTGTTGCGTGAAATTTTTTAACTGATTTAAGATATTTTCTTATCGTTTATTTCAAATCTGCTAACCATTTCTCTCTAAAAGCTTTAATATGCAATTTGATATTATATTCTACTACACAAACAAAAACTCGTACTATCGACTAACGAATTACGCTAGCATAGTTGTTTAATCTAGTGACTACTAGAGGTCATCACTTGTCTAAAGCTGGGCATTCACCATTGCTCTGTTCTAATCCATTTGGAGGCTTCTTATAAGATCGTTTCCATTTTCAGGCCATAAAATTGGTGGCTCATTCACAGGTCGCACTGCACCTTCTCCTCCCCCCGCTTTCAAAACTGGTCCCCACGCCCTGAGTTCCCCATACTGACTCCCATCCACACACACCTTCCCTCCTTTTGTCAGAAAGGCTCGGTCCCCTTAACCGACTATCGCATTTCAGTTTTATGGCCTAGTGGGCTGAATGAATATCCAAATCGGATGAAATTCCAACTTTTCTCTCGGTCTACACCAATTTTCATCAGTTTCTTACATTTATGAAGGGGTTTGGCCTCCTTTGTTCCAGAAAAGTGGAGTGGATTACTCGTAAATGTTCCGCTTAACATGCAGCGCGTGGCGTCAGGAAGACGGCCACAGTATATTTCAGTTATAGCTTCGATAAGGAATGATATATTGCCTTTAGTGTTATACAATCGGTGACAGTTTTGAACTCTAAGAATTCAAGTGTTTGATGGTTTTGGCTCAGATGAAGACGAAAACACTGACAAGATCAGCAAAAGCATCGCGTTCCTGATATCGAGTTTCTAGAAAAAAATGGTTTCAGCGTCTCAAGAATCCGCATCTCCACATAATTTTGTACTTCTTTGTATAGTTATGGTTTTCCTTGTTGTTCCATGCGAAGATTTAGATATATTTAGATTTCAGTTATATTTTACAGTTATGTTTGTAATAAACTGAAAATTCGAACTTTTATTTTATTTTATTTATTTATTTGCTTAGTTGCTATTAAAATATTTACATTGATTATCCACAATCTTTTTCTCATTTTCTTACACTCGGTTATATTAAGGAAAAGTATTGTTATAAAATTGTGTTTAAAACTAATTTTGGAAAAAATTATTAAAATTAAAGAAAAAATCGCTTGTATCTTGTATCTCTTCTATGGTACATTCTCTATTATTCTTCATTCTGGCACTTAACCCTCTGACCGCATAATTTTTTTGAGTTATTATTTAGATGCAACGTTTAAAAGCATATTCAAATACCATTGAACCAAGCGAATTGTAAATTTACATGCAGGCTTTATTAGTGTAATAATATTCAATATTTTAAAAGTACTAAGTAAAACCATTAGCTTGCGAAATTCGCAGGATGCAGCAGAAAATACTTGCTTCCAACCCGCGTAAATCGCGGGATATGCAGTCAGAGGTTAATGGAAATATTGCTTGAAGTGATTACCTTTTCTTTCTAATAATTGTTTATTGTTATGTATAATGAAATTGTTTTACTTTCTTATCAACCTCTTATTTCTTCTACACTTGATGTTTTCCCTCTGAATCTTCTGTTTATTTTTTTAAAAGATGACTTGCCGGCAGTCTGGGATCGAAAAGATCATGCCTTTCAGAGCCGATTCTGACGAAGTTTCTCTGAATAGGTGTGCATGGCGTGCAATAAATCATTCACAATGGATCAAAACTGGCGTTTTGCTGAAACTTTAAAAGGGGATCCTGGCTCAAGTACCGTCCTCGTCATCTGACCACAGTTCACAGTCACAGCGTCCATTTTCCGCAGCCTTCATGAATCTCTTTCGAATTAATTGTTTGATTCGTAGAGATTTAACAACTTCATCCAGTTTTTTACTGCAACTTCAAAATTTGTCAAACCATTAATAATTCACCCCTAAACCTCATTCTAAGCGGCTTCAGTAGGAAGACTGAAAATGCTCCTTAGTTAAATTTCCAAGATTTTCCCTCAGATTGAGGAAAAGTGCATGGGCACTGGCACTTAAATGAAAATCTATTTCAAGAAACTTCATCCAGTTTTGAAAAGAAATTTTTGTAATTACATAGAAATGCGCATTATCCGGCTTATATTTTGTTTTCTTTCTTGTACTCATTTCAGCTATTTTTTATAAAGATTTTCAAATAAAAGCATCCTGCAAAAATCTCTGAAAAAAATCAACTACCATATAATATACCCAGCATTTCTGTAAAGCTGATTTTTTTCCGATAGTCATCAGCAAAATAAATTTTACTTTTCATCAATTTGAGATCAGGAAATCGTTGAGTATATATAAAGCTCACAAAAAAATATATAATCTCCAATATTTTCTTTAAATGAAAAAGGAATAGAAAAATTATCAGTAAATCTTTAAAATGGTTCACCAAATTCTATTTTTCCCCCCTCTCTTCGTACTCTTCATTACGCGTCCATCTTACATGGGCGTATCAAAAGTGGGAAAAGATCGAAGGCCACAAGTAGTATCTCCTACTTAAACAGGATCTGATTCGACTCGTATTTACTTTTTCATATCAAAATATAATCAGACAAACAAAATGTTCAATAGAAAAAAGAAATAAAACTAAATTCCAACCGCCCCCTTCAAAACTACTATCACTTTTTATCCGTTCTTAGCACGGAAACCTGGAGCTTTTTTTCTTCAAAAAACCGGAAATATTTATGAATTTCCAATGGAAATCCGATGTATAACCTTAAACTATCAGTTTCTAGAACGAGATATATCTAGATACACACCCACTTCCTTCAACCGATACTTTTGATGTTGCCATCGCTTTTTCAGCAACTAAGATAGCCCTTGTAAAAGGATTCCACGACTGTTTGCGTCTACAGAAAATTCGGTTTTCTCCGAAAAAGTTTTTTTTGTGTGTGCTTGTATTGCATTTGAAACCAATTTAAAACTCCTGTTTGCCTTCTTTATCTTTGCTTATTTACTATTTCCGCTCCTTTTTCGAATGGGCTTAAATTTTCTTCCCCATCACTCTTTAATTCTTTCGAGAAAAAACCTGGAAAAGAGTTTTTTTCCTAACTTTTACAGCAGTGAATGTTTCATTCTTTCAGACTGGAAAATTTTTAGGGGTGAAGAAATTTTGTTAGATATACGGCCTTATTCACCATCCATGGTTAAACCACGATCAGCGGTTAAAAGGGAATTTACACGAACAAGCGAATGCTGACCGAAATGATCAACTGGATGTATACCCTAACTGGCGAGTTGGCGAGAAACTCGTTCTGCTTGAAGGCTGAGGGTAATTTTAAAAATCGCCAACAACGGAGAAATTGAGATACCATGCCAAAATAGCAACCCGCTAGGGTATACATTTGGCGACGCATTTCGGTCAGCTTTCGCATTATGATAGCAGAACCATCATTTAACTGCTGATCATGTTTTAACCATGGATGGTGAATAAGGCAGATAGTTTTCTGTTTTGTTTATTTGGGGTAATGTAGAAGTTCCATTATACCGACCGACTTCCAGTATAATGCTTCGTCAATGGGAGTCTTCAAAACTTCAGGTCTCTGTTTGAAGATGTTAATTTATGTTTAACCCTTTATTTACCAAATTAACTTACCAGCAACTTTTCAATTTTTTTTTGGCAACATTAGATAAGTTTTAATGCAGAATAACCCAGGAAAGATTAAAAAACTTTTTTAATAAAATAAAATAATTTAATTAATTTGATTAGTAATTTAAAAAAATAATTTTTCTCTTCATCTAATATCTACTGCTAGCTGTCGGAACTCCATTCCTCGTGTTCATGTGAATACTGCCAGGAAAAAGGTCAAATTACGAAGATATTGTTGGAAAATTAATTATATTCTAATTAAAAAGTGTAAGTGAAACAATTTCACTTACCTCATTTCTCGGTAGAATGCGAAGTGCGTCTTCATAGCAGATTCAAGTCATCTAAATAAAAGGCATATTATTTAATCCATTTTTGACCACAGAGTGGGAATCAGAGCACTGCCTTTTGAGAGATAATGAAATTTATTAAGCGAAGCACATCACGGCACATACACACGAAAGGAACAGAATACAGAATAATGCAGAATTACAAGGAAGTTCAAGTAGAGGTATGAGTTCAGAGTTCAGACCGGAGTTTAAGCGATGCCATCTGTTGGCGTACAGAAGAGTTGTTATAGTTTCTTATTCTGAAAAAACACATATATGCAACAGATATAAGCATGAGTAAAGTATTACTTTTAAGCACCGTTTGGAAATAAAGGGTTAAAGTAGAGTTTTTAAATGCTATGGGCTTAAGCATACTTTTAAAACATTAAATTTGATGTTCCTGTTGCTGTAACTCTCGATGTTTATTTAAAATAAGAGCCTCATTTTGTGGAAAGGTGCCATAATTGCGCGTTATCGTTCCTTTAGGCGACTTCTAAGGCTTGTTTGGCTATTAAATTCTTAAACAAACGATTTAGATAATCACTGGCAGTTAAATTTTGATGCAGCATCTAAATGGATTTGGCGATTGTTAAAATCGGAGGATTACTGTAAAAAGGGAGTGGATCCCGTGTACGAGAGCTCTGTGAAACTCAAAATAAACAATACAGAAAACTCGTCCATAAGTGGATACTAACCGTTTATTGCGTCATACGACATGCACGATGAAAAGTCTTTCAAAATGCTCTATATTGGCAGACCGTTGAATTTAGAGCTACCGAATTCTTCTTGGCTCACCAAGAAAAAGTTTTTCAAAATTTTAATTAGAGTTTTAATTAAAAATTAATAGAAATTTTGATGTCTTTTCTCAATAACTTCGGTACAAATTATCGCGTATAAATCAATTTTGCACCTCAAAACTAGAACAGTTAGTTTATCACTGATATGAATTTTATTTCCGAGCAATGTTCACTTTAATTTTAATAAATTTTTCAAAGTTAGTTTTAAATACAATTTTATAACAGTACTTTCCCTTTATATAGGCGGACGCAACAAAATAGCAAGATTGTGAATATGTTTTCTAGAGCGACTAAGCAAAGTTAGAAATTAGATTTTTCAGTTTATCTATAACTAATGCTTTAACACAGCGGTTCGCAGCCTGTGGGCCGCGCATAGCTTGTTGGTGGGCCGCAGAACACTAGTCACGAGTCGAAGTCAGAGGTAAAGAAAGTGAAAGTACCATCAAATGAAGAAGACTCGTTAATTGAACTATAAAATCGTTTTTTAGAACACTATCAATGGTACCGTTCTGGATAAATGATCGGCAACAGTATCCAGAAATTGCAAAATTTGGTCTGAGACATTTGATGGGCTCCTCGATCACATATCTGCATGAACGTGCTTTCACAACTTTAGTGTTTTTGAAACACAAGTACAAAAACAAACTGAATGTAGAAAGTGACTTGAGGCTAAAACTGTTAAGTTTTAATCCAGATATTGAATATCCCAATAGCGACAAACAATGTCAAAAATCCCCATTGAGTTTTTTTATTTTGAATCTTGACCGCTTTAATTTTTACTTTTCTTACATTGTGACAGCTAAGTAAAAACAATAAAGTTTTTTTTCTTTCATTTATAAACAATACACATTTTTAACACGCTTACAATAAATTCAACTAATTACTGACATATATACGTATATAATATATACACGTATTATTTATGTGTTTGTATTTTTTTTTATTTGCATATTTAGTTAGTTGAGTCTCAAAATATTTTTTTTACACAACAGGTGGGTCGCATAACCAAAAAGTTTGGGAACCGCTGCTTTAACATATTTCAAAGCATTGGAGGGTTTTTTAAAACATAATATTGCTTTTAGGCTGGCGTTCTGTCTGTAAAGTGCGCGATGTTTATTCGTTAGGCACAGAATGCAGCGGCTGATGCAATCAAGACAGATGAATCAAATCCAAAAAATTATCAGGCTTCTATGTTTCGGACTAGAGGTTCGAAATTCCTTTAAATATTTACATCCTTCTCACTTCGGGGAAAGCACTTCAGATGAAATAATAAAATTCTCGAACTATTTCTCCGTTTTCCTTTCTATCCCGATTGTATTTGGTTGCCTATCGTCTTTTATCAGCTGTTGGTACTGAGTCTTTCTGTTTTTCAGAGAAAATAGAAAGTATTTATGAATTTCCAATCGAACCCGATGTATAAAAAACTACAATTTCTAAAACATTATACTACCATGTTTAAAAAGTTCCGGAACATTTCAACTATTTCCCAAATTTAATTAAATTATGCCATTTCATTCACGAACAAAGGAAGAGTATAATCTGATGGACTAACCAGAACAGTTTTCATCCGGTCCAAATATATTCAGCGCATGCGCGTAGCTTGTGATTACAGGCATACAAAGCTGCCCGTCACAGGGAAGACCAAGTTGTGGGTGCTCTATCACGATAAAATGACGGTTGACAGGTCCTGGTGTCGAATGTATCAAAACATCATATTGAGATACTTCCACAATCAGCATATTCCCTTAATCTCGTTCTATGTGGCCTTTTCCTCTGATGAATTGTTTGCTCAAAGAGCAACTATTCTCAAGTTCCGATGAAGTGTAGCAACTTTCATGTAGATATATTTCATACCGAAAAAGTCGGGTATGAAATTATGGAAAGCAGAAGCTTTAGCTATTTGAGCAAATGAGAGCAGGAAGACAGACGTGGGATGGATAAAAACATTTTATTATGGTCAAAGTCAATCACCTACCTCATCTCGTGCTAGCTACGGACATCTCTCTACGTCGCAGGCAAAAGTAATACACACAAATATATACAATCTTGTAAGTGGTTAAAATGCAGTTAAAAGAAAGAGACCAATTACGTAACACATCGAGCGCCATCCAATTTGCATAAGATCTCTGGCGCACAAGAGTTTTGGATTTGAACCCAAAGCGTGCAAGAAGATTGCAAAGAAGCGTGAGACAGTATTCAGCAAAATTGCATCAGAGGAGGTGGTATAGCTATTGTGGTTGTATACAACACACAGCTATCTAATCTAATAGCAACAATATTTGTGAACGAAGACTAACAAATAATTAACGAGAACATAACGAACACTGACACTAGCAATAACAATGAAACTAACAGTAATACTAATCGTTAGAAACAAAATGTCAATATTTATAGAACTGAAGAAAGTAGAAATTGTAGTGAAAGTTGCTGCACTAGCTTCAAGTACCACCTTCTTCACAGTTGCAAAAGGAGGCTTGTAATCCGCCTTTATTGACTGTTCTCCGATTCCGAAACCCTCTGTGCTTTTGCGCATGCGCCAGGTGGAGTTAATTTCATCATAATAGGGGTGAAGTGAGGAGTGAGGGCGAGATATTTACATTTTACTTAGCATGACCTAAAAAAGAACTCCGGAAATGCACTTGTCTTACTCATTGCCTGTTGCCCCTTTCCGGAGCAAAATCGTCCAAAAGTGCTAGTCTTGGAATTTTAAAACGATCAATACATTTTTGTGTGAATGATGGCAAAAATGCATTGCTGCACAGGGAAATTATTTCGCAGGAGACCCCAAATAAACTGGTCCTATATATATTCATTCTTCCGTAATAAATTATTTTCTAGTTTTTTTTTAATGTAGTAGTATAGCATTAAATTGATGTTATTTCTATCAATGCATTTGATGTTGCCATCTCTTTTCCAGCAACTATTATGACTCTTGTAAAAGAGGGCTTCCGCGACTGTTTGCGTCTACCGAAAATTCGGTTTTCTCCGAAAAAGTTCTTGCAGCCAATTTAAAACTCTTGTTCGTCTTATTTATTTTTTTACTTATTTACTTTTTCGTTTTCGAACGATCATGTATTTTCTTTTCTTCCCGCTTTAATTCTTTCGGAAAAAATTGAGGAAAAAAGTTATTCTCCTCCTTTTAGTGGTGAATGTTTCAGGAAAATTTTATAAGAACGAAAACTTTTTTCCCTTTCTTATTTCGAAGAAGGGTTTTCAGACGAAAATGGTAAATATTTTCGAAGCACTTCTCCATTTTCGATTTGTCCGGATTTGGTTTGCCGGGTAAATAAAGTAAATTACTCTTCGATTTACTTGCAAATGTGCTTCTGAATCGTTCATGAGAGTTTGCATGCTATCTACCTGAATTTGCAAATAGCATTTGGCTAAGCAATTGGTTTTAGATTTTTTTTAAAACTATTTTGAATAATTGTTTGCATGGGTTTTGTCCCTTACCTGTGAAACAATGAGTGTAGGTTAGTACGGGTAAAGCGTTATTTATCTTGATAAATTAGTGTTAGACATGTAAATTGAACGTTTACTATAACACATAGTGTTATAGTATAGGTTAGTACAGGTAAAGCGTTATTTATCTTGATACATTAGTGTTAGACATGCAAATTGAACGTTTACTATAACACATAATGTTATAGTATATGGTAGTTACTATAACATTGGTTGGCTATGACATATGCCAACCAATGTTATTCTAAATACTAGAATTTTAATTAAAAAAATTCTGATTAAGAATTTTTATACCATTATATAGGTTTTGCACTGTGGCCATGCAGTTATTTTAGTTTCAGTTTTAATATCGTCCTACTTTGAAGAGACACGTGAGCTATCTTGGTACCGACCTAGTAATTTTGGACCCTGGCCAGAGGACGATAATGACACCTGAATCGGCACCCCTCTCTTCAAATTTCTGCTCCACATCACCAGGAGGACGTTTGACCTTCAGCCTCAAATTTAACGTCAACTAAGCCACATACATAGCAGATTTTCGGAGAAAACGAGTTTTGAACCCTCCGATCTCGAGCCCTTGCACTGTGTGTAGTAAACATATAATATCAGTACCAAGTTACCGGACATTGTTTTTTGTAAACAAAGCTATATAGAAATATTAAGTAAGCTGTACTTCTTTTATAAAGATGCAATCATAAATCTTATATTTTCAGCCAATACCGGGACGTTACTGGAGATAATATTCATTAAATTGATGATTGTTTAGACATTATTAGATTTATCAAACTTATTAAAGTTTTATCAAACTTATTAAAGTTTGATGCTATTTAGAATGAATTTTATGTTAACACTATAAATAGTTAGTTGTGAATATTCAAAGAATTGGCATAACATTAAGGACCAATATAAAATTCTTAATGAAATTTTATAAAAATATCATACAGTTTCTAAAAAAGCATATGAAAATCCTTATTTATGACTAATGAGGCACAAGCACTAGTAAGCACTAAATTCACTATGATTTCGTTCATATATCTATTTTAGAGTTTTGTATATCCTATCGTAATACACATATCTAGCGTAAATACATTTTAAAAAACTCAATCAAAGAAATGTCCAAATTTTCAGGGACGGGGAAACATACTATTTTCTATAGTAAACAACAGGGGGAAAAATGTCTTTTCAAAAAATCGAGTTCAAAAAACGTCTGTCTCCGAAACACCGTAGCAAGATAAGACTTCAGGCTTGATTTGTCTGCCTTTACGTTATTTTTGAAATTTTCTATTATTTATAGCAATGTGCACACAAAAATGTATTAAATATCAACGCGTATGCGTGTAAATCCAATGACTAAAACGAAGAAACGTAAAATATTTTGAAAAAATTTATTCAAATTAAAGAAAAAAAAATGTCCGGAAATAATACTGGTATCTCTGAAAAGCTAATTTTTTTGAATTTAAAATGGTGTAAAATGGTTTTTGTGCAATTATATACTCCGAAGTATTTGAGTAAAAAAGTTAACATTTCTATTAATTTTTAATTAAAAATCTAATTACCATGCGTGTCGCATTCTATTACAAGTTGGGAACCTCTGTTCTAATATTCAGGGTGTCCACATTTCTCGTGGTCCAATAGTTAATTTCTAAACCGTTAGAGATAGACATATAGTTTCAATAGGAAAAATGCTTTAAATAAAAGGAAAAATCGTATTTTATGATTTTTGAGTCGCTAAATATATTTTGAAAAAGTTACGAATTCTAATTTTTTTACGGTCCCCATGTCCTATCTGTCACATTTAGTAAAATATTTTTCATTTACTAACATTTCGAACAAAAAAAATTCCACTCTTCTGCGACTGAAATTGACAGAGTTATTGAGCTTCGAATATCGCTGACTTACGGCCTTATTCACCATCCATGGTTAAACCATGATCAGCGGTTAAATGATGGTTCTGCTATAATAATGCGAAAGGTGACTGAAATGCATTGCCAAATATAAACTTTATTGGGTTGCTATATTGGCATGGTATCTCAATTTCTCTGTTGTTGGCGATTTTTAAATTACCCTCAGCCTTCGAGCCAAACGAGTTTCTCGCCAGTTAGGGGATACATCCAGCCGATCATTTTGGTCAGCATTCGCTTGTTCATGTAAATTCCCTTTTAACCGCTGGTCAGGATTTAACCATGGATGGTGAATAAGGCCGTTAGACCACTTTACACCATTTCAATAACAGCCTCGAAGACGATCTACAATCAATGGACCGTATGCACGTGTCGTCATAGTCACGTGACGGCGGGATGCCGAAGGCAGCTGACCAGAGTTCAAATAGAATGCATAGCAAGCTAAAATAGCCATTTTTTCAGAAATACTGACAAATTGCCATAATCAGTTATTCAATTAATGTGAAATATATTGAAACTCAAATATATTTGAAAAAAAAACATTCAGAGATAAAGATTATGCATTGAGAGTTACAAATATAAAAGAAAGCTTCGACACACGAAGCACATCGTAATTCTGAAGGGATGAAGATCACAGTCCTAAATCGACGACATTAGAACAAACAGTCCTAAATCGACGACATTAGAACAAACAGTCCTAAATCGACGACATTAGAACAAACAGTCCTAAATCGACGACATTAGAGAAATAATTTATAGTAATAAAATTTTCTGCCGAAATACTTCGTTAAAAGATTGAAGAAAAAAAAGTTAATAAAATTACAATCGACAGCAAATTGAGTTAATAAAAGATTGCATGCGATTATTATGTATTAAAAGTACTATTCTATTAATTTTATCCAAAAAACCTGCTTTTATAGGCAATAATCATAAAAAAAAAAAAAACTGTCAGAAATATACTATTAAGGAAAAATTTTAATTTTCTATAAAACAGTATATATTATAAGCGAATTTTACATTTTACATAAAAAGTATCAATACCAAGTGTTACAAAAAAGCATATAATCAACACAGAAGAAATCAATTTTTTAAAAAGCAAAAGAAACTATTTCCATACAAAGCAAAAATTCACTTATTTCGCGTTGTGACAATACACAGGAATGCATCGTTGCACGAACCACTGTCTTATTTCTGTAGCTACAAAGATTACAAAAAATCGTCCTTAATCGACTATGATAGATAAATCAGTTTTATCAATAAAATCTTCTGATGGAATACTTCGCTAAAAAATCGATGGTAAAAATTTAAATTGATATTTCAGTCGTCAATTTACATGCCGATTATACATAGTAAAGAATAGGTGTCCACTTTGTTTATCCCGCCACAGCTGTTTTTCTCTACTGCATAAGGTCCATTCGCAACACTTGCTTAACGAGGCCGCTGATTGGTTTAAAATTATGAAATTCAAAGCTCCATAACTCGGTCAGTTTTAGTCGCAGAAGAGTGGAACTTTTTTGTTTAAAGTGTTAGTGTGTGAAGAGTATTTTACTAAATATGACTGATAGGACCGGGGGACTGTATAGAAAGTTAGAATCTGTAATTTTCTCAGAAATATATTTAGTGACTCAAATAATACAAAATAGAATTCTTCCCTTCATTTAAAGCATTTTCCCAATTGAAACTATATCGGCCTTTTTCACCATCGATGGTTAAACCATGATAAGCGGTTAAAAGTGAATTTACACAAACAAGCGAATGCTGACCGAAATGATCGATTGGATGTATAACCTAACTGGCGAGTTGGCAAGAAACTCGTTTGGCTCGAAGGCTGAGGATAATTTTAAAAATCGCCAACAATCGAGAATTTGAGATGCCATGCCAAAATAACAATCCGCTAGGGTATACATTTGGCGACGCACTTCGGTCAGCTTTCGCATCATCATAGCAGAACCATCATTTAACCGCTGATCATGGATTAACCATGAATGGTGAATAAGGACGTATGTCTATCTGTAACGGTTTAGAAATTAGCTATTGGACCACGATAAGTGTGGACACCCTGTATAACCAGTTTCGTGTCCTCTTTACCCTACACGTCCATTTTGCATGTCCGTAATTCATGGTAAGATTGCGTAAATTGCGATTACTGTAAACACAATTTAGATCAAGATACTGTAAAAAGAATTATCGTCCTATTTTAATCGGCCTCGACTCGTAATTCATTTTTCATATCAAACAAAACAAGCGTTAAAAAGACAATCAAATCTTAATTCCAACACCCTTAACACTTTCTATCAGCCCTTTACATGCAGGCCTAGGTAACGTAACACCGCTCTATACAGGCCTTCAGGGATTTTTCAGACAGACAAAAGGGAGCGCGGTAGCCTAATAGTAAGGTTTCGGCTTCGGAGCGGGAGTCTTCAAGTTCTAAACCCGATTCCAGTGAAGATCCGCCGTGTTTGTGGCCTGGTGTACGTTAAATCTAAGGTGGGTTAAACGTACTCCCACTGGTGTGGTGAGGAAATTTGGAGAGGAATGTGCCCGTTCAGGTGTCGTCATCTGACCGTGATTCAAAATTACGAGTCCGTTCCAAAATGGCCTTGGAAACGGGACCTTCAAAATACCTTCAAAACTGGACATTAATATAACTAAACTAAACTAAACAAAGGGCCCAAATTTTTTGAATTGCAATTGGCAGTCCAATGTTCAACCTTAGGTTATCGGTTTCTGAAGCGTGATATATCCACATTTTCACCACGCTTGTTTCTTTCAAACCATGATGTTGCCAAATCTATTCTAGAAACTATGAGGCCCTTGTAGAAGGAAGGCTCCCACGACTTTTTGCTTCGAATGAAAATTCGGTTTTCTTCCGGAATGTTCTTTGTATCATGTTTGCAGACAATTTGAAACTTTTGCTTGCTATATTTGTTTATTTATTTTTTGTTATTTCCTTTTTTTGTTGTTTTCCGAATGATCGTGTATTTTCTTCCCCTTCTTTAATTCTTCGGAGAAAATCTTGGAAAAGACAGTTTTCTTTCTTCTTGCAGCGATGAATGCGTTAGTTCTAGAATGGAAAAATTTTTTAAGAACGAAAACTGTCCTGTTTTTTTCTTTTTTTTCTTACCTTGGGGAAATGATAATATTCCCGAAGCACTGCTGCATTTTCCGATCTGTCCGTGTTGTTGCCGGTAAAATAATGTAAATTACTCTCCGATTTACTTGCAAATGCGATTCGAAATCGCACATAAGACGCTGCATATCAACTATGCGAAATTGCAAATAACGTTTGGCTAAGCAATTCGTTTTTGTTTATTTTTTCGCCTATTTTGCATCAGGCTTTGTGTAGATTGGGTCTCTTGCGTCTTACACGGAGAGGCGTAAGTCTTGAATTGCAGTTTAGCACGGTTAAAGAGATGCCATTTAATTTCCGAGTATTGGTTTTAGAGAGACTATTGCGATTATTTAATACTAAATGTAATATTATACTTGTTTTGAAGAAAGTTTTAGTATCAGCAGAAAATGTTTGAAATATTGTGAATTCTAAATTTTACGCAAGTTTTCTTTCTCGGATATAACGTACACAAAGAGAAACTACTGCAAATGTCGAAAAATTCGATCCTGAGATTTCGATGAATCTCCACGTTTTAGACCTGTCTGGGTCTGAAAAAGCCATTTTTACTTTCTCGTATACGAAGTAAACAAAGAGAAATTGTTATAATCGACGTGTTGAGATGCTGAAGAATTCACGCGTCTTAGAGCTCCACGAGTCCGAAAACATTTTTGGAATACAGTGGCGGCTCGTCAGCTCAGAAACAAGCAGTGCTGCAGAATTTGTATAAACCTATGTTGTATGAAATTTTATGCTGATTATTTTGGTATATAATGATGATATACTAAAAATTGATACTTTTTGAGTTATACACAAAAAACTGTGAAATTTTTTTTCATGTTTTTTGGCTATAACTAAAATTCCTACAAAAACTTTCGGTGGCAAATCTCAGATTCGTAATCAGCACCCCAAAAAACATAAAGGAGCAAAAAATTACAACACCAACAGAATTTGATTTAAAAACTATTTAACGACTATTTGCCCTAGGGGCAGCTCTCGTGGTTCTAATTTCAATGGAAGAAAGGGTTGCTTTTTTCGTCCGACCGAGAGCTCCGAGTTGCTCAATGTGCGAAATTTCGATTCTAGGAGGGGGCAATACTCTCTGCAGCTCTGGTCTGTCTTTCTCTCAATTCTTGATTTATTTTCCGTCTTCCTTTTACGTTTTTATTACTTTTTTGACATTTTCGATTATCATTGAACTCTTAGAGGGGAAAAGTAAGCCAATTGCAATAAAAACGAAACTATAAATTTTAAAATAATTTCAGGGGGCTGAAGCTCTGCAGTCCTGATGGATGAGCCGCCACTGTTGGAATCATGCCTGTCTTTGAACACGATAACTCCGAAACGATTTCAGCTCTACAAATGAATTTTGGCATGTGGTCTTTACACCAAAGTTATAGATTTCTATCACATTTTGGAAGAAATTCATCCACGGGAAATTTGTTTGTCTATGAGCGTTTATGGGAATTCGATAACTCAAAAACTTAAATAGCCTAAATGGATAAAATTTGGTACAATAGGTACAATTATACCAAATTGTTTGGAACAATTTTATCATCAAAAGTGTTGATCTGTATCAAACTGTCTACGGGTTGACTGTCTGTAGGTCTGTATATTTACTTGCATATGAAATTGATAACCCTAAAATGCAATGACTTAGACCAGCGGTTCCCAACGTTTTTGGTTGTGCGGACCACCTGTCGAGTAAAAAATATTTTGAAGCATACTAACTAAATATACAAATAAAAAAATACAAACACATATTATACATTTGTATATATAAGATACATTTTTCAGCAATAAGTAAAGCTTAATGTAAAAAGATTCAAAATATATTGTTCATAAAGCAAAAAACGAGTGACGACTCTTGAAGCTGTCCTAACTTCGACTCTTGACTAGCATCCCGCGGCCCACTAATACGCTAGCCGAGGCCCATAGTTCGGGAACCGCTGACTTAGACAAATTGAATTTTGCATACAGTGTTGTGAACAAACCTGTAGATATGTATCAAATTTAGGTTTCAATTGGTCCAAAATGCATACTCGGCTTTCTTCATCATGCCAAAATGCGCCATTTTATGTCATGATATGTGGAAATCGGAAGAGGGGGCACTCCCGCTTGTATTGTGACCCTTTCGCCTTGCCGCGGTCTTCGATTCCAAAAGCAATAAAAATCTCAGTGCTCGTGGCCGACCCTGCCCTGCCCAATGTCCTCAATTTTTACGCGGGGTCTTTATCAGGGAGTATACCAGAAGGTCTAGGGGAGACCACTCCCGTTCGTTGGAATTATGTCTGTCTATCTGTCCGTCGATAGGCCTATCTGTGAATAGGATACTCAAAATCGTAGCAAGCTAGAGGAATGAAATTCAGTATGTGGTACTTAGGGGAACATAACTACGGGGTAAAATAGAACCTCATCAAATTTTCGCCCAGTTTGTTGCGCAAATTAGTGGAAACTCCTGGAATTTCATGACATACCCTACTGCACATGACTGAACTGCCAAAGTCCATGAGAGTTGGCTACTACGCATAGTTTTGAAGAGTTCCTCGTTTTTGAACATGATATTGTAGTTTCACATAGTTTTCTTCATAAATTACTTCAGATAAGTTATTATTATGTTTGGATAAGCTTTGCTTTTTCGTTAATATTACTCTTTGGACTGTTCATTCATGATCTTGTATTGTAGTTCCTTAGTTTCTAGCCCAGCCTTACAGTATTTCTTTGTTAACCTCTGCACTTGGGGCATAACGGACAGGGGCAAAACGGCACCTGGTTCCGTTTTGTCCCAGTGTGATTTGCCTATTGCCGGAGTAAAAAGTGCTGACGAAGATGCATTTCTCATTTGTGAGTTTTGTCGTTAACTTTATTTTTCCTTTGTTTAATTTTTAATTACCAATATAATATCTGAAGTAATTTTATTGAGATTTCTTATACTTAAAATGACTTATAATATATTGAATAGTCATAAAAAAACAATCATTTTTTATATTTAAGAATTTTTAAAGAGCACATGAAACCGGGTTCCATTTGACAAAATTTACTAAATAGTGAATAACAATTTATCTACTGATCATAGATTAGTTTTTAAATTCATTATCTGTAACCAAATACATTTTTCAACGTTGTATTTTCAAACGTCTCTGAGTATTATTTAACATTTTACAGCCTTCCAAACCTTAAGTATTCATTTTTCCTCGGATTTCCCTACACCAAAATTGTAGATTTCTGCAACGTTTTGGAAGAAAACCTTCTGGGGGAAGTCTGTCTCCCTGTCCGTCGGTATTACGTCTGTTCATATGAACTCTATAATTCATGAACGCAACGAGTTATATAAATGAAATTTATCACATGGTTTCATGGTTAGAAATGTAGATATGCTTCACGTTTTGGAAGACTTCGTCAAAGGGTTGACTGTCTGTTAGTCTGTCTATTCGTGTGAATGTAAGAACTCAAAAGTGCAAAAGGCTAATAAAATGAAATTTGGCACGAGGTCTTGACAGCAAAATTGTAAATCTTTTTTAAATTTGGGGCTCAATAAATCACAGGAAAGAGGTCCAAAATTATTCTCTTAATTATAGGACGAAGCTAAACACGAAACTCACCGCTCTGTGTGAGTATATGAGAAAGTTGAGGTGAATAATCCTGCTTGTTTCCATAAACATGAAACATGAATTTCGAAGTGTGCGATTTTTAAATTAGGTTACAGAGGCGGCACAGGGCCCGGGCAAACTTTGCAACTGCCCATTGCGCCAAAGTACGGTGTGGCGCCAAAGCTGGGGCGTGAAGAAAAAATGTTTTAAGAGACTTGAGAAATAAAGCCATAAATTTTTAAAATTTATTGAATAAAATATTTTAGTTATAATTAATGAGACCATTATATAATCTTAAAAATAGTTGCAGCTTAAAAATTCTCACCATAATATTATTCAGACATATTTGCGGGTAGAACATTCATATTTCTAAATAAAAGTTTGCTTAACATTTAGAAAACAGACATTATGGAATTTTAAAAAATACGTTGATTGTTAGGGGGGGGGGGTTGGCAGACTGTTGCCTTGCCAGGTTGGTAAAGTTCGGGCTGTTTCTGCTACGACATACAAACTGAAGGAAACTTTAATATTTATAAACTTCCAGCAATCAAACATATATATAAATATTCTTCAGTTCAATCCAATATCACATTATTATACTATAAATAAACATCTGCATGTTTTATCATCACATTTAGTGCCATATAATCAGGAATGGCGCTAGAGTTTGCCCGACGGGGGGGACGATTTGCCCGACAGGGGGGGACGACCTGCTGTATGGGGCGACGAGTGTAATGAAATTGGTCTCAAATTATAGCCGGATTATTATTTATCAACTACAGTCGAATACTCCGTACAAATATTTTCCCCGACGGGATACAAAATTTTCCCGATGGGGGGGGCACAGACCCCGGTCCCCCCCTCTGGCTCTACCCCTGCATATAATTAGCAGAAGTCGACAAAAAAAACAGAATCTCGCATTTAATTGAATCAGTATTTTCAATTCTTATTTTAACTATTCTGAAAATTATACGTTTAGAACTGATGCATATAGGTGTATAAAAAATATCCGGCTATCACTGTAAAGCAGGGGTTCCCAATCTTTATTCCCTCGCGTACCTTTTGATTGATCTTTAAGTCTTCGCGTACCCCTACTGTCATATCCTCCCCCCACACACACCACCACCACCAAGCATCCGTCTATGAAAAAAAGATTTTATCAATAATGTTAAAGACTTAGGTTAGCTTAAGAGATAGAAAAATGACTCGAATTAATAACATTTGCCGGACTTGTTTTTTATTTTGCACTTTATTTCATTTTTAGAATAGTATTAGTTCAACGCCAAAATAAATGAAATCAGTATTGTAATAATTTCACATCAACTTATAATGATGGCTGAAAATTACAAACCGTAATAATCAACTTTGCAAGTGTATAGTTATTAAATAGCAAGTATTCATTTGGAGAAACAGAATTATCTCACTTTTTTAATCCCTTATGATTTCTTTTTTCTGTCAGTAAGAACTTTGATTTCGCGTACCCCAGGGGTACGCGTACCATAGGTTGGGAACCTCTGCTGTAGAGAACCAACGAACAGTAGCACAACATTGTCCTTAGCGTGATGGTGGCATAATGTATTTTGATAAGAATGAATTCAATTGAAATAATTTAACAAGAGATATTAAAAATTAAACTTTACTTTAAATAGAATGGCGCAAAAATGCATCAACTTCCAATAAAATACAAAAGAAAGATATTTTAATTATACAAAAAAGAAAATACATAAGAACCGGGAGTAAACAATAGTAATAACAATATACATTTTGCGCGCAACGCAACAGCAGTCAGTGATTGCATTACTGGATGCTGCTTCGTTGCGTGCAAAAGGTATATTGTTATTACTATTGCTTACTTCTGGTTCTTATGTATTTTCTTTTTTGCATAATTAAAATATCTTTCTTTGATAAGAATGAATGTCAAATAGCATCAGTGTTCAACAGGAGAATATGATTTACATAAAAGCGGTCCACGACACGCATGTGAGCTCAAACACACCGCTGTAACGACGATCGACGGTCACTATATCTGCAATATAACACTATGTTTGGATTTGTAGCATCTCTTCCGAGCTAGTTTCGGAACTTTTTGATATATGGAATGAACTGCGCTTTGAAACGAATGGTCGTAATATATGTGAATGGCACATTTATATATAAATATATAAATTAGATCAGACTTCAGAATGAAATATTCTCATACAAACTCTTAAATTGTCATTAATTTATATAAAATTCTTATTGTCAAAAATGCTTAAACAAGAAGATTAAACGTTCTTTTTACTGGGTAGAACCGTAAATTTTACATCTTTTTGGAATAATTTCGAATTTCTAATTGGATTACAACTGAGCGCAGTTATACAATGGAGAAAAATCTCCAAAATGAATAATTTGAGATTTTGCCATTTTCGCAAGACATTGGAGGGAAAATTCTAAAGCTAAATTTTCTCGAAATTGGTTTTTGTTTCATAAATAGTCCGTTGTGCAACGAATTGGAAATGGTTCTATTGTACATACCAAACTACAAACACTAGGTACTATCAGCAATAGTGAACCCGAAATCCATAAAATGATAGTTGTTTCATAATTGTATAACTGCGCCCAGTTACTATGAATTACTACCATGAATTGAATCAGCAGTTTGAAGGAAAGAAGAACGAAGTCGCTATAGCCTAGTGGTTAGGTCTCGGCTTCGGGGCCGGAGGGATCCAAGTCTGAAACCCAATTCCACTGAAGATCCGCCATGTATGTGGGTCTGGTGCCAGCTAAAATTAAAGTCCTTCTGTTGTTGTGGTGAGGTAGTTTAGGGAGAGAGGTGCCGGCTAAGGTGTCGTTATCGTCATGTGGTCATGGTTCGAAATTAAGAGGTCGGTCCCAAAACAGCTTCATGTTGCCTCAAAACTGGACATTGATGTAACTAAACTGAAGGAGAGAACACGTGTCAACAATTCGAACAGTGGTTGATCGTCAGCTCAGAAACAAGCATTGCTGCCGAAGTTGTATAGATTTAAGTTGTAGGAAATTTTGTGCTGATGATTTTGGTATATAATGATGATATACTAAAAATTGATCATTTTTGAGTTATAAGCAAAAAACTGGGAGAAATTTTTTTTCATGTTTTTTGGTTATAACTAAAATTCCTGCAAAGATTTTTGGTGGCAAACCTCAGATTCGTAATCAGCACCCCAAAAAACAAAAAGGAGCAAAAAATTACAACTCCTACAGAATTTGATTTAAAAGACTACTTAACGACTGGACTACTCAGAGAAAACGAATAAAAGCCAAATGAGGAAGTCGCGACAAGTGAGAGCTGCCTCTGGAGCAGCTCTTGGGGTTCTAATTTCAATGGGAGAAAGGGTTGCTTTTTTTCTTCCAACCGAAAGCTCCGAGTTGCTCAATACGCGAAATTTCGATCCTAGGAGGGGCAAAACTCTCTGCAGCTCTGGTCTGTGTCTCTCTTAATTTTTGATTTATTTTCCATCTCCGTTTTACATTTTTAGTACTATTTGCCATTTTCGATTATCATTGAACTCTTAAAGTGGAAAAGTAAGCCAATTCGAATAAAAATGAAAATACAAGTTTTAAAATAATTTCAGGGGGGGATGAAGCTCTGCAGCCCTAATAGACGAGCCTCCACTGAATCTGAAGCATACATGACGTGCAGAAAACATGTAGACATACAGACGCTCATTGTTAGATGTAAAAACCATGACAGAAATCACTAAGTATAAACTGTAGTTAAACAATAGAATGTTATTTTATTACTTATTATTATTATTTTCCAGAGAAAACTATTTTCGAATTCTTTCCCTTTTTGAAACTGCCAATTAAATTTAAGGATTTTAACTGATGGTTGGAAATGTAATGCTCAAGAATAAAGTTTACAATTTTTTTTATTGAAATTAAAGTGAAGATATATAATCTCTGCAAGTGACATTAGAAATATCTGAATTTATATAAAATTTTTTATAAGTATTAGATATCAGGGCTTAATGATAGTAAAAATTTCAAAGACTCTAAATATAATTATCGTGAAAGGAAAAAAAATAAAGTATATTTATTAATCATCTTCCTGAAGATTAAATTAATTATTTTTCATGAATTGGAAAATGTAAGAAGTGTATAATTTTTAGCTCTAATAGCATTAATATGATTAGCAAAGATTTTTTAATAAGAATTACACATCTTTAAAGTAATTAATTTTTCTCATAAAGTGTTAAAAAAGTAATGCATACATAATAAAGAATATAATTTTGTTAACTTTCATTTGCAAAATTAAATTGATTGGACAAGGATTCTGACAAACTTGAATTTGTCAGAAATTATCTAAATAATATTAACACCAAGTTTTAATCTTCTAGAAATACTTCTTATTAACGCGAAGAAGGTTTCCTAAAATTGATAAAAAAAGTTTTTGATTAAATTTTTTTTTACAATGCTCGAAATTTAAATCCAGGAGGAAAACTTAATTAGAAAATTCTATGAAATTTTTCTTCACAACATGTAAATAGAGTTGATTAAAATATTTATCTCATTTTTCTGTCGGGAAATGAATTAGTTCACACAATTTCACTCAGTAAAATCGGAAAAATCATTTATTATTATATTTACGAAAAAAAGATGCATTTCTGAAATAAACGAACCATTAAAAATACCTAATATAATTTTAATTCAATTATTAAACTAGATTTAATTCCTTCTTGACTGTAAAATTTTTATGTTTTCAATATTTTAATATTATATTTCAAGAAAACTAATTAAACTTAACTTAATAAACTTAATATGTTTCTACAAAACTAATTGAGACTGAATAAAGTTGGAAAACATGCCTGAAAAATCATTCTGATTTATCTTTTTTTGTTAATTATTAAGTTAAGTTTATATATATATATTCTCGTTTCTTATCTTGAAAGATTTTGGAGATTTATTCCTCTCCTTTTTGTTTTTTCCAACAATTAGCTTACGCAGAGGTTGGCGCCACAAATTCAGATTAATGCGACAAAATCTATTCCCAAGATCGATTGGCATTTGATTGTTGGAATTCCAATTTTGGGTTGTCTTTTTCATAGTAGTAATAATCTAACTAGTATTAACATATTAGTATATAATCTAACTATCTTTTGTATTTCATTTGTATGATTATTGATAAGGTAACATTATTTTAATTTTAAATTTTAGTTTCATATGTGCATATATTGAATATGTGATATGCGCTTTAATTGTTTGAAAAATTTAACTCTCTCTCTCTATATATATATAGTTAAATATTTCAATTAATTAAAGCATGTGTTATATTTTAAATGTATACAAATATTAATCTAGAAATTAAAAAATTAAATCAAATTACCATATCAATAATCATACATATGAAATACAAAAGATAGTTTGATTAACGACTATTACACTATGAAGAAGGACAACCTACAAATAGAATTCCAACAATCAAATGCTTATCAGCCTTGGAAACTGATATGTCGCATTAATCTAGATTTGTGGCGCCAACCCTCTGCGAAAGCCAATTGTTGGAAAAACGAAAAGATAGGGGAATAAATCCCCAAAATCTTTCAAGATTAGAAACGAGAAAGTAAATAACTTATGACATACCAATTCGATAGTTATAGTTATTGTTAGGACTTGAGCATTATCCTAAAGACAATTCCGCATTTAAAGTGAAAATATTATTTTTAAATTAAGCTTTTAATACTGTAATAAAACACTATAAAAACGCTATTAAAATTAAATTTAAATTATATATATATAATAATATATATATATATATTTGGAAATGTATATAAAATAAATAAATGAATATATGATACAATCTTATTCTTAATATAGTGGCGCCATCTACCCATGAAGTGATTTACTAAAATTTTTGTTGATTCCATTATATATGATCAAATCAAAAATAAATCTAAAAGACTTTTAATTTAATGGTGTTAAATTTTCTTATTAACATAAGCATACATGAAATTTATAGGATACCCATATCTCATAGCATTTTCAGGAAATGTATCAATACGAGACTGCTGTTTTAATCTGTCTGTGACTAAAATAGTGCTTCTATGAATATAATTTAAGACGATATTTCTCTAAATTTGATGACTAATGTTGCTATTCCAACAAGGTAACTTGTTTATATTGAACTCAAAAGTGATTCTTTTATCATAAATCTCATCGCTTAATTTATTATCAACTATTTTTATTTCAAGATCTAGAAAATATGTAGAAGAAAAACCTTCATTAGTTTTTAGTAATATCAAATATTCTGGATAAAAGTCAATTTGTGGTGTGTAGTCTTCTACTGTTGAACATATTAATAAATCATCAATATATCTATACATGATATAAAAATTATTGTAAATATTTTCTTTTTCAAAATAGTGTAAATATAAATTAGCTAGAGCATTACTGGCTGGTCCATTTTGTGAAGTCCTTTAATTTGTTGGTATAATTTATTGTCAAAGCTAATATAATTTTCCTTTAATGTAACTTCTATTAATGTTTTATATTTTTTAATATTAATAATTTTATTTATGCTAAAATCTTCATGAATCTGTAATAAAATTTTCATCATATCTTTAATATCTATCTATCTAAGTTAATATATGTTACAAGTTAATTCTATTATTAAGTTAAGCAGCAAGCAACTTGTTAATTATTGAATACGCTTAACTTCAATAATCGAAAGTAAATATTTATTAACATTCTATATAGGGGAGACCAGGGTATGATGGCGATGTTAACATTTAACCATTTTTAATAAATTCAGTTTTTGTGGGAAAACTTTTTTTTTTGCATGCATTATTAAATTGACCTTTTGTTGTGTCGTTCTTAAATTGATTTTTTTTATTTTAATATAATACAAGCTATTTTGCAATTTAAAAAAAGCAAAATTAAAGTAACAACTTGCCCCGGTACCGGGGTAAGATATTGATTATGATGAAAGTTCAATTCATTTTTAGTTTTAGAAAATATAGGGCAGAACAATAATGAATTAAACGTTGCTAAATATTTTTTTCCTTGATTAGCATGTAATGAAAGGGTTATTTTAGTTAAAATTTGCACTCATAGTAAATTAATATAACTGAAAACAAGTGATTTTCTTTCGCAAAAATTAGACACAAATTCTCCTCATTCAATGTCTGAGTAGCCCTCGGGCCACCCTGTGTGCACTAGCATCACTCTATTTAATCTTCTGATGGAGGGTCAACATAGACCTCATCACACACAGAGCACTGTATTATATTTTCTTTGGAAGTTTGAACTGACATCATGAGTGTCAGAAGTTCGGGCTTTTAAAAGAATCAAACTTCAGTTTCTTTGTAATATCTCCTTTTATGCAACCTAGACTCTTGTCTTCACTGCTTTAAATGTTCTTCTTCCATCTTCTGTCTGTTTTTTTGAACCGACATCTCTCTCATGGGTAAGACTCTTTAAATATTTTCTGTAGGTCTCACGCCTTGCAGCATCTTATGGAACAGATAATGGATCATGTAGCTCAGGGAAATTATACAAAAATAAATTTTTAAAAATCATATATTCTTGAAAAAGAAAACTAGATCACAAGATAATAAGATAGTTAACTTGCCCTGATCTGAAATGTTAAAAGTCTTTGATTTTTGTGGTGGGATTAACAAGACTAAAACAAAAGAAAATAAGTAGTGATCTTGAACAGAATATTGCCTTAGGTAGTCATGTATAGGAAAGAATAACCAAATATTTTAGCTGTTAGTCCACGAGATCTTAAGTTGAAGATCTTGAAAATACAACACGTCAGGCAAAATACACGAACACCATATTACAAGCAACGAAATGGGGGCAGTGAATTCTCCGTGTGATTTTTTATTTTCTAGCAATGTAGAGAGCTAATATTTTCGTTTGGTGGTGCAATAAAAGCAGTATGAACTTAAGATAAGCCATTCGCCATCTTTCCCTAGTCTCCGTTACAGGTTTACTATTTTCCCAGTGTGGGTTCCTTATATTTAGAGATTGCATATAAGATATCTGAAGGCTGAGTGCCCACTAGACACACATCTGGACAGAGTCTCCGCCAGGAATCATCTAAGGTTTTCTGGGACCAGTCACAATTCTGATTCCTAGAACAAATTTTCCAAAATCCCAGAATTCTCACGAACTCTTTCACAGAGTATCTCTAACCATATCCGGTCATTTTATTGTCAGTAACCAATAAGAAAGATCGCATTTTTTTAAAGGTGATTCAAACTTAAAGAAAAATGAAATTAATATTGTAAGAGTAGAGGGATGTGTGAAGAATAGATGGCGCAAGTTTCACTGTTACGAATTCACTGCTTTAGTCTTGGCAGCCGGCCAACTGTGTGTTATTTCACTTTCGCCTACTCCAAAAGATGGATATAGCATCCGACGAATAATACGTCACATCGAAATTTTGTTTTCGCTTTCAAAAATCCTCAACTGAAGCCTATGTGATGCTACAGGAAGCTTATGGGGATTCTATCTTTCCCTATAGCATAGCTAGAAGCTGGTTTAAATTTTAAAAAGGGAAGAGAATCAATTTCAAAGGAAGATGGACCAGGCTCTCCAGTGACTGCTCTAACGGAAGTAAACATCAACACCGCTACTGTGATAGGGAAAATTGTATAACATTAAGAGACCTATCAGAAAAACTGAACATTTCATTGGGCTTACGCAAGGTCCAGGATAACACAAGACCCCATATTGCCAATGTCGTTGTTGAGTATCTTTCAAAACTGAACGTCACGCTTGTTCCCCATCCTCCTTATACCCCTGATTTAGTACCATGCTATTTTTTCTTTCCCCAAATTTGAAGAAACATCATCATCATAGGCAGTGATGAAAGTCACGGAGGCGATTTTGAAGGACCTGCCAAAAAAAGGGCTCCCAGCATGTGCTTGAAGACTGGAAAAAAAGGTGCGATAAGTGCATTGCATGTAATAGGGAGTATTTTTAGAAATACTATCAAAATTTGGAGGATTAGTACAGGTAATATTTTTTTATCAATTTATGATCATTCTTTATTGAACAACCGACGTACATGTCTACAGTTTCGGTGCAAAAAATGCATACGAAAATTTACCTATTTGACTTGGCGTATTTTTGCGTTATCTTTGTGAAAGTTATATAGTTATAAAAAATTGTTTTTGTGTGATAATATGATCCTCAGTTATTGAAGAAAAACGTTAAAATTCGCTAAATTTTTGATTAATTACAAATCTAAATTTTTTTTTTAAGGAAAAAAAAAACCCTCATCTTATACTACACAAGAAGTAACAACCTGCCAAATTTGGTAGCTCTAGGCCCAACGGTCTGTCCTGTAAAGCGTTTTGAACGATTTTTGCATCAAGCATATCTCAATTTACAGATAGTAAGGGAAACTAGGGACACTTGACCTTACGTGATTTTCTTAGCTTGTGAGATAATTGGTAATTTTTGTGTGTCATTTTTATTTGACCTTTGATCCTATGGTCTATTGGAGGGGATTTCCATTCCAAGATGAAAAGTCATCGTAATGGTGTGTGGTTAAATATAGGCAGGGGGGGGGGGTACAAAAGTAAATTTTCACTTTTTCATTCCTCAGTGGATAGGAAGTTTACTATTGGATATATGGTGAATTAAAATATTGCTGAGTTTTAAGCTTACTTCCAGCTTTAATTTGATATACGATGTATGCAGTATCTTATTTCGAAGTGTTTTAATTTTTAGATTATTTAGAAAAAGTCAGGTTAGGGATACTTGACCCTAAAAAGTTAGGGATGATACTTGACCTTATCAAAAGCTATTGCAGCTCCGACGTCGTAGCGGACCGAACCACATTTTGTGGTTGGGATCAGTTTTTTGGTGCGTGGAGTTTGTTGGTAAAATGGCAACTCAAATATAAAGAAAAATTACTTAAAAATTGTTTGCTAGAAATTATTTACTGAATGAAATTTGTTTTTAATATGATAATTTCAAATAATGCAACTAATTATTTTAGTAAGAATTTTAAAAAGAATTGAAATTTAATCAATCTATTTTTTCCTCGCCTGAAAGAATGTTTTATTTATTTATTTATCATTTGAATAAAAATCTTTTTGAGAACTATTTGTCATCGTTTAGTTTTATTAACGTTCCACCATTTCTATTGAGTTTGTCTTTCTTGATTTGAATTTTCTCTTAAAATATATTTTTATTCTTTTGCTTTTAATTTTCTTTAAATATTAGAAAAACCGAGTAAGTCTATTAAGCATCTCTATTTTTAGCTTTGTACAACATTTTTTAGAACTTTTTTTTCATTTTGACGCTTTTTTTTTCTTTCTAATTTTCCAAAACATGCATTTCTTTAACGCGCTAACGACTCTGCTAGGTTCCCAGTTCCATTGCTGTAATTTTTATTATTTAATTAAATCAATATTTTAATTCTTCTATTTATTAATAATAACTGCGTTTTATAGAATCCATATTATTTTTTTATTAGTTTCATTAATATTTTTCGATAATAAACACCTTTTGTAATTCAGTAGTATTAACTTAATATCTGAATTTCGCGTTCATACAAATTATCAAAAGAATTTAAATACTCTTTGCATATAGGGTCAAATATCCTTACCCATTGGGTCAAGTATCCCTAGCTTAGGGTCAAGTATCTCTAAGGTTAGGATACTTGATCCGACGGGATTTCATGAAATATATTTATTTTATGATTAAATGAGATATCAGTTTAGCATACGTACATTTATCCTTCTTAATAACAAATCTTTTTATGGCGATAAAAATCCAAATATTCGAGAAATATAAGAAAAAGTAAAAGTAGGGTCAAGTATCTCTAGTTTCCCCTATAACAAAATACTAAATATTATTATTTTAAAAAAGCTACAAGATAGCTGCTACTTTTAGAAGTCTGCATTAATAAAAAGTATTCAGTTATATTTTATTTCAACACGAAATGTGTGATTGGGGAAAAATTTTAATATTACCATTTTTGATACTTACCGATAGACAATAACGTGCAGGCAAAAGTTTCATTTTCTAGTGAACTTAAAAATACAAAAAAAAAAAAAAAATCAAGTGTATGTGCGCAAAATAGTAATCAACTTCATACCTAAATTAAATGCTCATCAAAATTGATAAGCTTCAATTTGTTTCGATTGATTTCAATTGTTTTATATTTTCATTAAATGCTCTCATAAATATACGTTTCAAACAAACCCTTGAATATTCCAGCCGTTTAGTAAAAACGTCGTGTTTATGGTTATGATACAATCGATGTTATTGTAATTAAATTTTTTATGTGAAATTTTCTCAGACATTTGAGTCATTTTTTCATTTAGTTGAAATCCCATTAAAAAGACACGAACAGATAAAGAAAAATATATTTCATTTATTAAATTTATTACAAGGAAATAAATTAAACACATTGACAGCAAATTAATAATGTAAAAAGGGTTTAAGAAAATATTGAGCAAGAAAAATTCCAGAATTATTCTAGTCAAAACTACTTCATAAGACACCAAAATCGTCAAACTGTGTGAAATTAAAGATAAATTATGTCTTTACCTCCTATTGCAAAGCGAAATTGAGACACATGGCGCCATCTTTTGGTCACAACTAACGCAGCGAAATAGTAATGTTCTAGAAATCGCCTATTGTCGACCAATTGTTATGACATTTGACGATAATATTGGCTTCACTATAGCAACAGTTTTAATCAGTATAACAACAGTTAAGAAAAAAAATCTGTTGTCTTTCTAGACCATTGTCAAACTTTTATTTTAAATTGCTGAATCATAATTAATTATTTAATTATAGGTTGTTTTACTCTTATTTACTTACATCAATTTTTTATAGATGTAATATTAATTTCTATATTTTTAAATATCAAGCAGATTTCAAAGTATTTTTTATAACTTTTTTTCCATTTTATTTGTTTAATCTTAATGTGTTATAATTTTTATTGAAGCAATATTTTTGTTGTTTGAGTCTATCTTAATTTGTTAGTTGATTATAGACAATATTATTAATGCAATCACTGGCTGCTGCTGCGTTGCGTGCAAAAAGTATATTGTTATCATTATTGTTTACTTCTTCTGTTTCTTCTGTATTTTCTTTTTTGTAATTAAATATCTTTTTAAACCTGAGATATATAATTCATCAGAAACAAGAAGAAAAAAAGAATTATCCATGAGACAAACATCTAATTGGAGTCGATCTAACATATAATTACAAGTTGTCTTACGTTACTACAAGGGATGTAGTGGAACCGGAACGCCATTCCGACACTGCTTTTCTTTCACGAGAAATAAATAACACAAAATTGTGAAAACGTGTGTTTTCTGTCACCCAGGTTAAAGCGTTCCGGCACTGCTTATTTTGCGATTACAACACTGGCTACTACTCTGTGACGTCACGTTATTTTTTCAAGATGCAGAATGGAATTCAAAATTAAACTTTGAGGCACATTTGATACATATCACGTAAGCATGAATTGATATAATATATTAAATTATAGTTAATTAAATTTAAATAAAAAGATGGCAACTTTAAGCTGCACCTTATGTTAAATATCTTATATTAAAACTTTAAAAACTGCATAATATTTATTAAATTAATTAATTAATATAAAGGAATACAATTAAAGAAAAGAAGTAAATATTGCTAAAAAGACTGAAGCGTTTGTTGGAAAGACAGAGACTAGTAAATAAGACTGTTGTTGAAATCACAATAAAATTTATTAATACAGTGAAACCTCTCTACAGCGGCCAAAATCCATTTACAGAAAATTGTCCGCTCAGAGAGGTGACCGTTCTAAAGGGGTTCTATGTTTGGAAGTACAAAATGCGTATTTCAACAAGCCCTAATTCGTTATGTACTTGGAAAATTTCTCATTTCCTTTGAAAAAAAAGCATGTAGGGCAAAGTGGGGTAAAACCGGGTACCTAAGGTTCGAAGGCCCATTGGAGCTAAAATATTCGACATAGAGCTTGTCAAATTTTACTAAAATATTCATTATTTATCAGAATACAATATATATTTCAGGAAAAGTCATAGTTTAACTACTTTTTTTTACTAATGATTTTTTTTGTAGAAAAAGTCAAACCACCCGGGGACACATATTAACTTTATGGGAAATTAGGGAAAACTAAATTTTCAGTGGAAAAGTAGCATAAATTTTTATTTTATAAGACAATGTAAGAATAGAACAATTTTTTAAGCTTTAACAATAGTTATAATAGTTGACAATTTAAGAAAAAGGACGATTTTTTTAAAAAAATTAACAATAATTACAATAGTTGACAATTTCAGAATAAAGACAATTTTTTTAAGATTTAACAAGAGCTCCTGCAGTTGACAATTTAAGAATATAGACAATCAATTTAAAAATATTTCCAAAATTCGTATCTAAATTAGTGACAAAATCTGTAGAAATGAAACAGGGAACCTAGTAATGAATGTCATTACCGCTTTGAAACACTGTTGGTTTGGAAATTTCAATAGAACAGAATAGCGACAAAATGAAATGTAAGAATCTAAAAAATGTTGTACAAAACAAAAAACTGGAAATACGTAATAGACTTACTGGGTTCTCCTACAATTTTAATTATCCAAATCCAAATGCAAAAGAAGAAAAATATATTCTTCGTAATTCTCTCTTCTTCAAAATTCAAGCTAACTAAGAGACAAACTCAGTCGAAATGACAATACTTTAAATAAAACCAAACTATTGCAAAGATTTCGAGAAAAGATTTTTAATTTTGCATGCATTTAAAGTTTTATATGAGGAAAAAAATGAATAAAAATTGTTTAATTGTAAGCGAGGAAATAATGGAATAAATAAATTTCAATTCTCTTTAAAATTTTGACTAAAATAATTCTTTGTATTATTTGAAATTATCACAAAAAAGAAAATATTGGAAATTAGAATAAATTGGAAATGCTTTCCATCAGATCATTTGATTCAAAGGTCAAATAGGAATGTCCCTCACAAACTACCAACTATCTCACAATCTAAGAAAATCCTCTTAGGTCGGGTATCTGTAGTTTCCGGTAGTACCCGATTTTACTCCACTAGAAGTACCCGGTTTTACCCCGAGTGCAGAGGTTATAAAAAACGAAATAGAACCATGCCATTTTTTTACTAAATCTTTATTGTTTGATAGGATATAAATACTTAGTAAACATACAATAAGTCGGACTAAATATAGTTTTTATAATTGCAATGATTAATAAGTAAGGTTAATTTAAAAAGAAGAGTTGACGTCATAAAACAATTAAACCTTCACAGACGAAGTGAATTAAACAACAACAACATGGTAACTATGACCATTCTTTTTAATTCACTAGTAGAGTAAAATTCAGTATTTGTCCACTACAAAGGAGAAATGGTAACGCCAAAATCAAGGTACCCGGTTTACGCCACTCTCCTACCTTCGCTTGGATCTTTCAGATTCTTCGGAGGTAACTTTTAATTACTTAGAAAAGTTTTTTAATTGGAAAAGTAATTCTCTAATCGTTTCGTCGGTAGTCATTTAGGCAATAATATTATCTATTTTTCTTAAAAGTCTGTTGAGTTGAAAATTTCATTTGTTGATGGTCGCAACCCATATCAGCAGTTTCTTTGTCAGAGTTGGAAGCAACACCTGACAGGCACAAATGAACTCTTGAATGCTCAGCCGCAATAGAGTCCAAAGTACACTTTTCTTTTCACACTGGGAAAGGAATGTTTAATGCCGATCTAATTTCCAGTGTTGTTTTTGAGTGTAGGAATTTTTTGTTCTTTCTTTTCCCCTTTTCTCTTAATAAAAGCTCCAAGTTCCTAAAGCAATTTTTTTCTTTGAAGTTGAAGGGGCGACCAACCTGGCCGCTCAGAGGATTTTGAGTGGCCGTTAATAGAGGTTATTTTAGCATTATGTCTATGGAACAAAAATTCCGCACCAAACAAAAGTGGCCGTTAAGAGGAGTGATCGCTAAGCAGAGATTGGCCGCTAAGATAATTTTTACTGTCTCAAAGATATATATCGAAAATTTCCAGAATATTGTGTTAACATTTCATGTTTCTATTCTGATGGTTAGTTTGAATAGTAGATCACAAAAATGCCAAAGAAGAAATACATATATATTGCATTCGCCTTTCATTATTGATTTTAAATAGATGAAACTCCGATTAATTCAAGATCTATTGATTTTTCATGTTAATTGTTATTTGTTTAATTTCGTGTTATCCTTCAGTTTACGGAATGACAAAATCTCAAAAATCCTTTTAAGATGAATATTTCAGCAGTACACGAGAAGTTCATCGGAGTCAACCGTTTTCTAATCTGGTGAGGCATGGCCTTAACAGTTTTGCCCGAGCTCCATTCTTACATCGAATGACGTCATTTTCATGTTAATTGTTATTTGTTTAATTTCATGTTATCTTTCAGGTTACGGAATGACAAAATATCAAAAATCCTTTTAAGATGATTATTTCAGCAGTACACGAGAAGTTCATCGGAGTCAACCGTTTTCTAATTTGGCCTTAACAGTTTTGCCCGAGCTCCGTTCGTACATCGAATGACGTCATTTTTAAACTTAAAATCTAAAATTAAGTCATTCATAGGCATCATCATTCGATTCCAAAATGACCGGTAATGCATTAACATCTCAAGTGTTCTAGGAACATGCGGTCGAATCAATTTGACAATGCATCCTCCGAACCGTTCATCCGTTCATCTAATTAAATACTACAAAAACCTACACTGCTACGGGTTAATCTAATTGAAACAAAACATGAAAAATTATAGTAATAGTTAGAATAGACAAATTAGTTGAAAATAGTCTTTCAAATAAAGGGCATGACATTTGTGACCTTTGGAAATCTTCTGAAACCAAATGTGTTCAGAATAACTTTTCAAAGAGGAAATACAGAATTGTGACAAAAAGATTAATTTTGACTATATTTGATATTGATTGATAAATGCTAACTCACGGGGACAAGTTTCAATTCGTAGATAATCTCTATCGCGAGCTTTACTTGATGGTAAATTTTCAAAATTACAATATGGATGCGGGCAACATGCTAATTAACTTTATATCCGAATTAAACCCCAGGCTTTTTCTGAACTATATTTACCTATAAGTGGTGACCCTGGACTTTCTAAACCACATTCTGGTAATCCCTCTGATCTGGATTGTGGATTTGAATTTCCACATGGACCGTTCCTGAATTTCGCTGTTTCGACGTTAAACATTGATATTGTCAAGGAAACGGATTATTTTTTTTTTGCCTAGGTATGCAACCAAATTCGTTCCCCTCCTTCCGATATCCCGTTACGTCCGGGTCACCACTAGCAGAAAGATGTGGTTCAGAAAGTTCGAAGTCCCCACTTATAGGAAGATGCATGGAGCCAACAGGAAAGGTCAGTCATTTGTGAAATGGCTTCTTGAAATCACTACATGCTCATTATGGATTAAGTATGAATCCACAACAACTAATAATTACTACTTCCAGACAACAAAGAATATTTTATTTACGATACCTACAAACTTATTACACATTTCATAGTTTAGGGTTATGGGAATGTTACATGACCAGCGATTTGACACAGAAGTAGAAGTGGCTCTTGGTTAATCTGTACAGGTTGACTCTTGCTCGAGTCGAAACACACACGCCGGCAAACTGCCATGGGCGGTAACAAGCCACTACCCCCACCACCACCACCCGAATTCAAGTTGGCATGTGATTACCTGATGTTATGGTTTTTGAGTGCGTCTCACTCGAAAGATAGGGAGGGCAGAGGTATGGTTCCTTAGATGCTCTTAGAGTGAGTGTTGTCAGGGCCAGATTTCCCATAGGGCCAACCTAGACCATCGCCTAGGGCGCAGCAGTCAGAGGGTGCATAAACAGAAGAAATAACTACCAAATATTTACACATTTTTCAGTATTATTTTGAAAAGGCCATATATAATAATATAGTATTTTTGAGATTTGCATTCGTTACATTAAATATATTGAGCTATACATTTTTTTGTCTTCTGTGGACCTTATTGTATCTTGCTCCAGAACTTTTTGCAATGAAAGAGATCTGTCTACTTCAATGGCCAGTCAAGCCTATTCACGGACAAAAGCGAAAACGAAGAAGTTTCTGTGGGTATTTCAGACGATTTCAAGAAATTCAGTGGAGTATTTTTGTAGGTGCTAATGTTATGTTATTTCATAAGTAGTGTAATTTTGAATTAAAAGTTTAATGCGGTTCAAAGAATAAAAAGATCGTATTAAGGGCTTATACATGTTTCAAAAATGAACTATTGTATATTAAACTGAAAATAATATATTATGTTTTTTGAGAGGGCGAGCAGAATATGCTTTGGTCTAGGCGTAGAAATGTGCAAATCCGGACCTGAGTGTTGTGAAAATGAACTTTGCAGACTCTCAACGGGTGGCGCTAGTTGTTCAGAAATGTTACTCCCGAATTTTAGCAAGTCGTCTTTTACATCTGTTAAATATCACTTTTCTGTTTATACAATTTTCTTAATTTTTGTTTCGGTTTAGCGAACCAGACCACTGTTGGAATTCTTAGCGTGAGCGTTAGCCTTGGGACGTAATTAAGTCCCCTCAATGATGTATTTCAAATTACGTAATTTCTGGTATTTTGTAAATATAAAAGTGTTGTGATCGTGATGTGTAAGTGTCTCCACGTGCATCTAATGATTGCGTGAAAAGAATGACTCGTATCTCTCGAGTCTGTTCAGCTTTAATTCAAAACTCATTTTTCAGCAATGGTTATACAGGCACATAGCTATTCAGGAAAGTCCAAAAAAACCTCTATCTTCCTTTCTGAACAGGTGAAAGTTTGTACTGTATAAATTATTATCTTTATAACGGCTATAAAGATAGGTTATAAAGATAGATGCAGGTTATAATATAACCTGCATTTCTCGTTTAGATATAGAAAATTCTTTAACTTCTGTGAATATCTTTAATTTCTTTGTTTGCGCGAATTCAGTAGTTCCAGTTTTCGTTTTACTTTTGTGTCTATTGTTCTTATCCCTAACAGTGAAGCATCGAGCTAGTTTATCTGGTCATCACTGTGCACCACAGCTGCACACTGGAACACGGGACTCTCTGTATTTTGCACGAAACAATTTAATATTGCATTTACTTGACAATATTTAAAACAGTATCCAATGCAGTTCATACCTAACAAATATAATAGACCCAATCTAACGAGAGTAAATTTTAGAAATCTACGAATATTTCCCGCTACGAAAAAGTGTGCATAACATTCTTCCATAAAAGCGTGACCAAAATAATATCTCTAGATTAAGCCTTATTTTGAATTTCATCCTCTCCATTTGACTCGAAGCCAATGCCGAAAAAGTGCGCACACTTAACCGCATGATACAAGGTGATGGACGCAGCGTCCTCCCTGGAGATGGTATTTACATAACCCTCTGAAATCCAACGCAACATCACCAAATGTATTTCATTTTCTCTCGTTGAAAAGCTCGGAATTCTAATGAGAGAAGTTCGCCTTAATCGAAAACGCTCCTTGAAATTTAATTAAACTCGCTTCCTTTTCTGACAGTGATGGTTCCTATTTATAACTTCCCCCTCTCTCTCTCACTTGCCCGATGATTAAATGCAAATTTGAAAATTGACGACACTGCCACTGCAAGAAAAAGGATGATGAGGAATGCTTTTTAGTGTCTTAAGGCTGCGGGCGATGAATGGTGTATTCTTTCGTGACTTTTTTGGGGGGAGAATAATTATGTAGGCGACTTTCTGGATGATCTCTTGGGACATTGTTCAGAGGAAAAAGTGAAGTACAGTGTTTGGTAAATGCCTCACAACAGTTGTCAGTGCTTTTTATTTATTTATTTATTTGACGAACTAATCAAGAAGTTTTGAATGATCAATCGATAATTTATTATTATGTCTGACATCTTTTACCAATGAAATTCTACGATAAACTTATTTATGGAAGATTTGAAACTTAAAATTAATGTGATATAAAATGTATCTTTCATGGTATTGAAATGCGTTCAATTATGTCTAGTTTTGCTGCCGTGTTTCATTAGGAGAAAGCACATATTTTTAAAACTCCTATTTGTAGAAATACACTCCAAAAAGGGGGATGGAAAATAGTTTATCTAAATAGTTTATCTGCCATTTACTGATGATGCAAAGTGAAATCTGTCAACCATAGTTCAAAATTGACGACAATGCCACTAAGGAGAAAAAGGATGATGATGAATTCTTTTTAATGTCTTAAGGCTGCAGGCGATGGATGGTGTATTCTTTCGTGACTTTTTGGGGGGAGAATAATTATGTAGGCGACTTTCTGGATGATCTCTTGGGACATTGTTCAGAGGAAAAAGTGAAGTACAGTGTTTGGTAAATGCCTGACAACAGTTGTCAGTGCTTTTTATTTATTTATTTGACGAACTACTCAAGAAGTTTTGAATGATCAATCGATAATTTATTATTATGTCTGACAACTTTTACCAATGAAATTCTACGAAAAACTTATTTATGGAAGATTTGAAATTTAAAATTAATGTGATATAAAATGTATCTTTCATGGTATTGAAATGCGTACAATTATGTATAGTTTTGCTGCCGTGTTTCATTAGGAGAAAGCATATATTTTTAAAACTCCTATTTGTAGAAATACACTCCAAAAAAGGGGATGGAAAATAGTTTATCTAAATAGTTTATCTGCCATTTACTGATGATGCAAAGTGAAATCTGTCAACCATAGTTGAAAATTGACGACAATGCCGCTAAGGAGAAAAAGGATGATGAGGAATTCTTTTTAATGTCTTAAGGCTGCAGGCGATGGATGGTGTATTCTTTTGTGACTTTTTTCAGAGAGAATAATTATGTAGGCGACTTTGTGGATGATCTCTTGGGACATTGTTTAGAGGAAAAAATGAATTACAATGCTTGGTAAATACCTGGCAATAGTTGTCAGTGTTTTTTTTAAAACTAAGATATGAATGATCAATCAATAATTTATTATTATCTTTGACAAGTTTTACCAGTGAAAGCTTATGAAAAACTCATTTATAGAAATTTGTGGAATATTTGGAATTAAAAATTTATGTGATATAAAATGCATCTTCCATAGTATTAAAAAGTGTTCATTTTCGTCTAGTTTTGCTGCCATATTTGATTACGAGGAACCCAATATTACTTTTAAAACTTCCAGTTGCAGAAATATATTGCAAAAAAGAGGAAATAATATTGCCAATTTATGATGTATTGTAAGACCCGCCATTTAAATTTGAAAACTGACGACACTGCCACTGAAAAGAAGGATGATAAGGAATGCCTTTTAGCGTCTTAAGGCGATGGGTGTTGTATTCTTTTGTGAGCTTTTTTTTTTGGGGGGGGGGAGAATAATTATCTAGTTGATTTTCTGGATGATCTCTTGGGGCATTGCTTGGAGGAAAAAATTAAATATGGTGTTTGGTCTGTTATTAGTAAATGCCTGACAACAGCTGTCATTTCTTTTTTTTTTTTGATGAACTAATCAAGAAGATTTTAATGTCCAATCGATAATTTATTTTTATGTCTCACAAATTTTACCCGTGGAAACCTCCAAAACTTTTATTTATGAAAGATTTGGAATTAAAAAAACATGTGATAAAAAACGTGTCTTTCATAGTATTGAAATGCGTCCATTCATGTCTAGTTTAGCTGCCATGTTTTATTAGGAGGAACAATATACTTTTATATCTCCTATTTGTGAAAATAGCATTGCAAAAAGGGGGAAGAATCTTGCCAGTTTATCTATCATTTACTGATGATGCGATTTAAAATCTGACAACCATATTAGAATGTGGAATGAGAGGCCCAGAACCTAATATTATATTCGAAAAACTTTTTTGTGAGAAAATTCATACAGGATTTAATAATTAATAGAATAAATTATTCCAGTTTCAAATTTCTGTAATATTAATGGGATGTAAAACCTGTCACCATTAATTAAATGAAAGAAAGTCCTTTATTAATGATGGTTGTCTCTCGCCCAAAATTAAATGCTAATTTAAAAATTGATGATAAAATGCTTTTTAGTGTCTTTAGTATGCAAACAACGGATGGTGGCGTGTTTTTATTGCAAATTTTTTTAAAGAAATAATTATGCAGGTGACTTCATGGTGATGTCTTGAGATCGACTGTAGAAAACAAATTTTTGTGACAATGGCCTGCTTTAATTAAATGCCAGACAATCGTTGTCAGCTTTTGGTTGCTGTTGCTGTGTGTTGTGTACCGTAGTCGTTCAGCGGACCTCTTCTGGTGGGAAAAGTAGGCTAATTACATTCACAAATGTTTTACAGATGCAGTTCAGATGTACAAATGGACACTGGAGGTCCAATGACCAGAAGTGATCTGTGGAGCACCGGGTGTATGTGGCTGAATTCTGGGATTGGTCCAGACTTCTTTCCTAACGATAACTGTACCTCAGACTTAAGATGGATTCTGGTAGAAGCTCTGTCCAGCCGTTTGTTCAGCGGGTACTCAGCCTTCAGATATCTGGCCGGTAATCTCTAAATGTATTGAACCCTTTAATGGAAAAGTGCAAATATTTTCCACGTATATGCATTGTTAATAAATATTTATTCTAGGTTCAATGGCTGTGCTTACTCGTAAACTTGACTCCAGTACATCACAGATCCGACTTGGTCTAGCAGATGACAAGTCATGCCCATGAGTCCAAGCTTCGTGATAAAGGAGAGGTGTGACATTTTCAGTTGCTCAAGGAAACCTCGGAATACCTAGGTACCACCTGACTTTAGTTCCAGAATATGGGGGTAGGTTGCTTTCCTTGAAGTCATTCACAGGAAACTGGCCCACTTTTGTGTTTTTCTTGGAAGAAAATCGGAGAAACCTCCATCAGCCATCCAGAGAGCAATTCTTCGCTAAAGCTTGCATAGGGCTACCATTTTTTGTATCATACTAGTTAAAAGCACAGACAGAAGACAGAGCCTATAAACTTCTTCCGTGTTCCGCAAACATGCCGTGCCGTTTGTTTCGTGAAATTTCTTTCACTTTGCATGTTATAGAGTGCACACTGAAAATAATGTCTTCCTAAGAATACTTGCATTTATGGCTTTCTTTGATACTGTATAAAATAATCAGGAGTGTTCTCCCCTCGACTTTCTTGTAAGCTCCCATAATATAGCGCGTTTCGTATTTAACTTCGTTCTACAATAAAAAGAATCGAGTATCCACTTTGGAACAATACGTCTTCCTATTGACCGATTGGGTCTAAAATATGAAACAGATTTACAAGTTCGTTGTTCAAATTGCGTAACAATTTTACATAACTCTAATTCAGATTCCATAGCTCTAACTCTTTGCAATTGTGAATAACCGCTTTCATATAAACATGGATAATCAGACAGACAGTGTACTCGTCGACAGAATGCGTCCCGCATTTGATACTTATCTACAATTTCGATGATATTCAATTTAGTTTAGTTTAGTTATACTAACGTCCCGTTTTGAAGCAATACAAGGGCTGTTTTGGGGCGAACCTCGTAATTTTGAACCATGGTCAGATGACGAGGACGACATCTGAGCTAGCACTTCCTCTCCAATCTTCTACACCATACCTGCGGTCTAAAGTACCGCGAAATTTAACAAACAAGGCGTTAATTCGAAGGGGTGAGGAGGGAGGGAAGCAGCGAAAATTACAGATTATTTCTCTTCGGTAGAGATGAGGGTACTGAAGGTTACCTATGCGTATCGAAACTCTAACCCACCCATCACTTAGTTTAAAGTTTGCCGAGCTGTTTAAATGACGTCCCTCCGGACTGAAGGTTAATATCAGAGACTGCTTAGTCTGGCATTTTTTGGTTAAGAGTTGCTTAACTGAAAGGAATTAAACAGTTTTTTTTTTATCATTACATTGTTAAGAAATAAAAGAAATAATTTTAGTTATAATTAAATATAATGATGTTCATAATATTGAATGCCTCCACACAGAACAGTCCTGCTCCCAAAATTGTACGGAATGGGGAACTTCAGCATTTTTTAAAAACACTTGAAAGCCATCCGTATTTGCAGAAAAAAATCATTCTAATTTAAAATATGCAAGTGAAATTTTACACAAAAATTTATTTATTTAAATACTGAGAGCGAAAGATGCACTGAAATAGCAGGAATCATGATGCAATCCGAAACGCATTCTCATTGGCAAGATTTTGTTGTCAAAGTTGCCTTCCTTCGCATACTTCTCTTTCGCTACTTTTGTGCCCTGCTTTGAATCAAGGCTTTTGTACCAGCTAACATTTTAAAAGTGAAGTTTTTGGCTTTTCTACTATTCAACTTTCAATTTCACAATGGATATTGGTTTTGTACACGGTAAATCGGATAATTTGCCAAGGATTGATTCTACAAGGATGGCAATGTATTTCAAGAAAAATTCCGATTTTATGATGGCTGAGATACGAGGAATAAAAGCACAACGGTAAAATTTCTCCTTTTTTGTCTTGTAATCCTTCTCAATTAAACAACATAAAACAAAAAATAAAATGCTGAACTTAGCTAAAAGAAAACCCTGTCATAACTCAGAATACGAACAGTATCCATGGTGTGTATACTAATTTGTAGACAGACAAAGTGCTTAAAAAATAAAAAAAAGCATGGAAAACAGAACCGATGAAACAAAATTAATTCTAGCTTAACTTCTTTTTAATGTTAACCGAATTCTGCATAAAATAAGAAAGGAAATCTTTAAGCTCCTATAAAAAAAAAATCACTGAAAATGGAAAAATAAATTAATTCTAATAATGCTATTAAATCATCACTATCCCCGTGTGGATGAATCAGCATAAATAAAAAAGTAGGAAACCTCTGAAGGCCAGTTACGTTTTCATGTATGTGTCCGCGCTTAATTTTTCATATGAAAAAAAGTAAACTTTTAAAAAATTAAACAAAACCGTGGTTTGAAAAGTATAAAATAATTTTCTTTTTAAAATCAGTGCCAAAATAGAAACAATATTAAATCTATTTATAAACCTTAATCGACAATAGAACCTTAAAACTACACGTAGCTACCACGTAATCTTTCAATACGAGCTCATACAGGTACTTATGCGTTTAACCTCATCTTATACCAAAAACAGAAAAAAATATGAAATTCAAGGCTCTTCTTTACAGTACTTCCTGATATTGTTATGGGGTATCAATGATTTCTTAAAGTGTAAATTCCATGTAATCAAAAAAAGCGGGATAATAGAGGGAAAAAACAAATTAAATTTAACTATTTGCTTTAAAATATCTATTTCTTTTTTCCTGCTAACCTCACCTTATACTTCTTTAACTAACTTTTTGAAGACAAATTTTGATTTTAATACATTCATCGAATATAACGGATTTATTTTGCATCAAAAATTAATTCTGCGAATTATTTTGTTGAACTACGAATGAAAACGAATTTCATTATCAAAAAAGTCGCGAATTTTAAGATATTTTTATTAATTTTCAATAGTACTGTAATTTTTAAAAAAAATCTAAGAAACATTCGAATATTCATTGAAAAAGTTTATGCAATAAAATAATAAGAGCAAGTTTTTTTTTTTTTTAAAAAAAGAAGAATCTTAAAGAAGGTGGGATCTTTTATATTTTTTCAAACGGGAAAAAACTAATTAAATTTAATTATTTGCTTTAAAATATCTTTTTTTTTTGGCTGCTAACCTCACCCTATACTTCTTTTAAAAACAAAAAAGATATTGAATTCTGAATTTACTGTGCTTCATGATATACAATTTTAATAGGTATAATATAGATTAATAACTCACATCAAAATGATCTCCACAGACATGAAGAATGCTGCTTGCTGATAATTCCGGATTAAGCTTCGAATCTCTCTTCATCGCTTTACACCACTTTTTGCGAATAACATAATTTTTTGCACATTGATAAATAATTTATTGGGTGCCGTTACAGTTGTATTACTACATTTAGGAATATAGAAAAAAAGAGAATCTCTATAGAGAGCGAACGGAAAGGAAGCGTGTGTCTCCCCTGCCAGGCAACTATGACGTCAGACCCGTTTCGCGCCAAAATGGATCGTTTTTCCTGCGTTTTCTGAGAAGCGAACTTTGATTGCAATAAAAAAAAAAACTGTCTAGAATTTTTTTTAATGTTATTGTTCGTTTCGAAGCATTTTAAATCGATTTTAAAAAATATAAAAAGATGCTGAAGTTCCCCATTGTTATATGAATAGCGGGTTCATTCAGATGCTGCGTAGCTGTAACCGGTATCAGTTGCAACGAATCAATTTGATCTGGATCAAACTGGGGATTCAACGTTACTTTGAAACAAATCAAATTTTAAACAAATAAGAAAACAGCCGTACTTCCACTATAGATAAAACTCATTCCATCAGGAAAAACGACAAGTTGCAGACGAAAAGCACGTTCCTTTCACTTCTACTTCCTAGAACAGCCCTAGACAATAAAGCCCCCAAACGATACGTCCAGCACCCTGAGTACCGAGATTATTACTAAACGAGGGGTGTGCGGCCCAAAATCGCTCTTGGAGCACACCCTCAACCCTTTGCATCATTCTGCTGAACAATGAGGATGGAAGGGTAGGGGGGTCGTCCATCCCTTCCGCTCCTCCTTTCCTCCAGAAACGCAAAAGATCTTCAACATCCCCCTCACGTGCGAAAGGATGGGTCTTTGTTGGCCAAGTCAGCCCCGGCCGGAGGAAGGAAGTCGCTTGGCAGGGAAGGGCGGATGTTGCAGAAAAAGAAAGGAAGAAAAGATAAAAGGAAGAGAATGGAATAATAAAAAAAAGAAATTGCAAACGATTTGGGTGTCGCCCTCGATGGGTGTTTTAGCACTCCCCAGCAGAAAGTTGAGGAGGAATGGTAGAAATCGAGTGAATCTTCTTTCTTCTGTGTTGATGTCGGGTTTTTGCAGACGATTTTGGAGGTGATGTGTTTTCTTTTGGGTGTGGAGAATTAAGAAGGAGGGTGTTTGAGGAATTTTGTTGGTTTAGAAGGCCAAGGTGGAAGATAATAAGCTGGATGTGTGACTAAAATACTAGTATTTGACTTTTATTTAACTTCTTCCATGTTTGTAAAGATGAAATTTTGCAATCGATTTTTCGCTGACTGCCTTATGTGCTAGAATTCCGAAACTTCGTACAGTTAAGTGTCTCTGATGACAATGCATTTTGTATTTTCAGAACTTAATTATCAGTTAATTAATTAATTAAATTCTGATTTCATATGAGTAACGCCATCTGGTATTGAATTTGAGAAAAACTTGATTACAATATTTCATATTACTTATAATGATGAGTTATGAAATATTTTAAGGAAGCATAAGTACAAAATAATTACTGATAAAATGAAATTTAAGAAGAACACGCTTTTATTAATACACTAATAAATATAATTTTTTCATGAAAAATCAGACGGCGAAAACAAACTGATAAAGAAATAAAGCTATAATGTATATCATTTGAAATGTGGTTAAATGTAAATGTGATTATCATGTAAATGTGATTAAAATCCCAAGTCACTTAGATTATCTCTATCAGCTCCTCACGCTTTTATGGCTTTTTATTGCGCCTCCTATTTTTTGATAAAAAATGACAGTGACGACTCCGACCAAGCATTGCTATATGATTCGCACTAGTCTTTGAGAATCAGAACCCTTTGAGAAGATATAACAACATGCCTATCTTAGGTATAAATTTATTCTTTTAGCTATGGGTTCTCGTATCAAATAAGAATTTTTAAAAGCTTTAGACAATGACTTCCACGTGATTAAACATACCACTGTTCATATAACTAGTTAAATAATCCAAATTGTCCAAATTTTCGTTTACAGGCAAAATGCTAATCTTTATGACTTTATTTTAAAGTCCTAGTTTTAAATCCTCATTGATTTCATTGACAAATCTGAATTACCGTAATTTTGATATTCGTTTTTAATGTTTTCTAGATTTCTCCATTGAAAATTTACATCTCCAATGTCCGATAACGTAAAGATAATTTTGCATTTTCGGGAACGAGGATCATTACCTCCAGACGAAATTCGCGTGTGAGTGTATTCTAGAATAATCTATTGGATCGAAGCGAAACGATTCGGTTCATTAAGACTGTTTTCATGATATCGTCCGCTAAAATGAAAAGATGACAAAAAGTTGTCCTTGACTTAAGAGTTCTGAGTTATAAGAGATATTTTCTGGGCTTAAGGCTATTAGGAAGATTAAAGGAAAGATGTCTTTCCGAAAGTTCTGATAGTTTTTACTTTCTTTTGTATAAGAAGTGTAAAAAGAGAAAGTGCTGTAATCAGCAAAAAATTTGACCTCGAGACTTTGAGGACTTTTCATGTTTTAAAACTCTTTGAGGCCGAAAAAAGGATTTATGCAATTATGTCTGTATGTTAATGTGCTTGTAAGGCGTATAAGAGACGTTATAAGAGAACGTTGAAAGAACGTTAAGGGCGTTAATGTTAAATGATAAGGTTAATGTTAACGATATAAGAGACGTCTTCTGGGCTTAAAGCTATTAAGAAGATTAAAAGAAGGATGTCTTCCCGAAAGTTCTAATAGTTTTCACTTTCTTGTATACGAAGAGAAAGTGCTGTAATCATCAAAAAATTTGACATTTAGACTTAGATGACTTAAGATGTTTTAAAACTCTCTGAAGACGGAAAAATGATTTCAAGAATTATTTCTGTATGTTAATGTGCATATAAGACGTTTAAGAGACGTTATAAGGGAATATGGAGAGAACGTTAAGAATGTGAATGTTAAAAGAGAACGTTAATATTAATGTTATAAGAGACATTTTCTAGGTTAAGGCTATTAGGAAGATTAAAAGAAGGAAGTCTTTCCGAAAGTTCTGATAGTTTTTTTTGTATAAGATGTATAGAAAAAGAAAGTCATCAAAAATTTGACATCGAGACTCTGATGACTTAAGATGTTTTAAAATTCTTTGAGGACGGAAAAAAGATTTAAAGAATGATGTTTTTACGCTAATGTGCGTGTGATCCTAACACTAAACCGCTAATGTGCATGTGAGCGTAACACTAAAACGTTAATGTGCATGTGAGCGTAACATTAAACCGATAAACACTACATGGATGAAATTTAGCATGATATCTTTACATAAAAATTGGATCTTTGTATTAAATAATGTACTTGATCTGTCAATGAAAAAAGGTATTTTTAGAAACACATATTATATTAAGTATTTTTTACAGTTCTACGAAACAACAACAGAAAACCTCTGCTATATTACATACTTTTATTTCAAATTAAGTGAGCATAACACAGGGAAAATAATTTTTTCACTCTCATTACGAATGATATCCTTAACTAAGGTATGTGAGATAGTCGAACGTATATTTTCATTTTCATACACTTTTATTTAACTTGATTTGTTTCATTGGTGCTGTAGGATTGAAATTTTGTTCACATTGTTTATTCTCGATGGCAATACATTATGTAAATATTTTCAGAACTTCAGCGCCATTTAATCATTCATTAAATTAAATTTTCGATTCAGTTCTAGTGGTGCCACCTTGTAGTGAGATTGAGAACTAATAGATCTCAAGCTTAAAAAACAGAAAATAATTAAAATAAAAAGTGTTTGTTGTTTAGTACTGTTAAAAAGCCTAACTTTAAAAACTGCTTTTATTATTGCGCAATATCTTCAATTTAGTGACTTCAGCAGGTTTCATTGGTATATTTTTGATTAGAGAAAGAGAATTTCAAAAAGGAACCAGATTTACACATGTAAGTGCAAAAAGATTATTGAAATTCAGTAACTCGCTTTTTGATTTATTCAGGTATTATCATCCATTTGAATCATAGAAACACGATTCATTCCTGTATTTTATCAGAATCGGTAAATACTGATAAGCATCAATATTAGACACGCAATTACAAAAGAATGCTGAAACTCGATGGTTTTTGTTCGTTGATTCCATCAAAAAATTATATAAAAACATACCATTTTGATTTCATAAAATAGGAAAAAGCTCAATCTTGGATCAATCTTATGCTACGATCGATATTTATCTTCTCACTTTATTATACGCTTTTGTAATAAAACAATGTGCCGTGAGCATACAAATAATGCAAATGGAAAATTAAACATTCTATTGTTGACGACGAAAACGTATCAGGATGTGAAAAACAATTTCAACAATTTCCTATCAGCGGGAAGGAAATTTTTAACCTGTTATTGAATTATCTACTATAAATAAACTCTCGTATCATATAATAAGGCATAATGATTCGGATTTAGAAGAAAAATTTAATAAAATATTCAAGTCAAATTAATCTTAATTAAGGTTACTGATAGCGACAAGTTCTTGAATTTTTTGCCTTCTGCCCGCCTTAAAAAGACTCAACCAATTAACCCTTTCAAAGTCAGTGGGAAGTATAGTTACCACCAGATTCATCAATTTTTAAATGTCCGTGGTAAGTTATTTTACAATCTCTGATTAGAGCTGCTGTCTCTTAACAACTCCAGAAACCACAAAAACGTTAATAAACACTTTGACCATGTAATGGGTGGTTTTAACAACCAAAATCGTTATTACTATTCCTTATTATTTTGAGACAGTAACTTGCCAACACCTAATGAGAAAAAGAAGATTGGCGTAAATTCCCGACAAATTTTTCAATGAAGCAAAAATTTAGATGCTAGAAACAAAAACTATAAATAAGTGTCTTGACTTAATAATTAATTATTAATCAATTCTAATGGAGGTTTCAAACTTAAAGGAACATATTAATTTTGTGGAAAAATTAGTTCAAAATTTCAGTGAACTGTAGTGAGGTTAAGACAACTGAAAGCAAGATTTTCGAAATATCACCAAAAGAGTCACTTCATGATCACATGGCGGTCATTGTTTCCTTGTGGTAGAGTTTAGGTTTCGAACTAGAGGGTCGAAGGTTCATGACCCGATTTCACTGAAAAGTCCCTCGCTTATGAGTTAAATAACTTCTACTTGGTGTTTCTTTTTTTGACGTTGCGGGTCCATATTTGGGTTATGTTACGTCATGGGTGATAGATCCTCTCGGATATGTGGTGTGCAAGTTTGGAGAGGCGGGTACTGACTGGCGTGTAGTTCTCGTCATCTGACTATGGTTCAAAATTATGAGGTAGTCTTAAGTGCATATCACACGGAGAGCTATTGTACTTTTTTATCGTGAGCAAGATCACACGAAAAAAGTTTGTTGCCCGTGACCGGTCATACAAGATGACGGAAATCGTGGGCTGTATTCAACCGGCTTGAAAATGCACACGATGGGGACGGAAAATCGTGAGCAGAGGAAATTCAAACCAATCGGGTGTGACGTTGACGGTGACATAGTTCAGCTAGAATGGCGCAACGATGACCGAAATCCTGTCTGATTGGTTGTCTCAATGCGTCACGTGTTACAAACTTTTTTGCTGAGTGGCATTGTGCTCGTGCTCACGAGAATAGATCACGGTAGCTGTCAGTGTGACATGTGCTTTAAAATAGTCTTCGAGTAGCTTCAAAGCGACATGTTACTTAAACTAATCGTGATATACCTCAAATGAGCAGCGCAATTCAATTTTGTAATCTATCGCGCATCTTGCAACACGAAAAATAATTTGTAGAATGACGTTAGTTATGTGACCATGACGTCACATGTGTTAATTTCATCATAGAAAGTATGGAATTAAAGATATTAGAATTCTAGGTTAGTCGCTTGAGCATATTTTGAGGTATATTCAATCACTGAGAATTATATAATAGTACATTTTGAGACTTATAAATGCGATATTTCTTACCAGATTCTTTTATGTTATTGTTATTTAACATGTTTGCATAATTTTATCAAATCTTCTCAATTATATTTAATTGATATTAAATTGTAAATATGTATTGTTATTTTTGTATTAACAATTTCATCTTAATCATAAACCTCTATCATTAACAACCAAATTATTGAACAAAATGTATTTTAAAAATTACGCTCTTGCATAGAGAATTGTCAATTAAAATCCAAAGATAATCGACAGACCCTTTGCCATCCTTATTTTTGTAGTTTTTTTATTTTAATGGCGAATTAAAAATTAAATAATAATAGATCAGAGAGCCAAAATCCAAAAATTAACAGAAAACATCAAGAGTTATTTATACATTAGCTAGCCCTTTATAAAGTGTGGTCAATAAATAATAATTTTGCCTAGGTGTTTGCATCCATGCATCAATTAATTCAGAATATTTTATTTTTTACTGTCGATTCAGAAAGGATCACCAGAATTTGAATATTATTTATACACATGATTTAAATATCGCAAACAAATAAAAATTTCTGTACTATAGGATTCAGTGGCGAATCCAGGGGGAGAGGCTATGTGGCTGCAGCCCCTCCCAGAGCTACACCAGAATTCTTGATTTTATATAAAATCACTACAACTGTTTGTTCTTAATTTCCCTTTCTTAAAAAAATAATAAAAACATGACAATACTGCTTTCTGGCTTAGCAGGCTTGAAACTTTTACTACTTTTCTAGTCATTCCACTTGTACTTGTAGCGTTGAAGTGGTCGAAAACATTTTTTGGCTAGTTCTTTTATTACATTTTTATTTAAGTGTGTATCTAAAGTATTGTATTGTTCTCTATGATTCTTATTGTCAGGTGAGTAAAGTCTGTAAAGTTAAAGTGTTTTGGTTTGCGCAAGCCATGAGGTGTGACATTCGTCACGACGATACAAACTTTTTATGACCTCAACCCCCCGACCCAAATTCTGGATTCGCCACTGATAGGATTTGAACTGGGCTGATTCATCGCTCTTAAAATGCTCGGATATACCTACATCTGGGCCTTCTTTCCAAAAAGTAAGAAAATAATGGCAGGAGTTCTCATGGTAAAAGATAATCTCAGGGATGATAATTCCACATCAACCACGATAGTGATTACATTTCTTTCCTTTCAGGATAATTGACAATTTGCATTTCATCCACGACAAAAGCCTTTCATTGGATAGACCCATTTTAAATATTAATCATTTTAGAAACATACTTGCCATAAATAATGCCTGAAATTAGGAATTCATAAATTGAAATAATGCTCGGAATGATATAGAATACTTGACATAGATAATGATTGAAATCATGTAATATATAAATTATGCATTTGATAAATATGCTTGGCTTAATTATTGTAAAGCGTTACATGAATGTTTAGATATACTTACCTACACCTGGGCCCTCTTTCGACAATGTAAATAAACAACGAGAATTGTCACGGTCAAATATAATTTCAGGGACAAAAATTCCATATTACAACAACATCAAAGACAATAACGAAAAGTCTACGTTTCCTTTCTTTCAGGGTATATAATTTAGAATTTACATTTCATCCACGACAAAAGCTTTCCATTCGATAGATCGATATTAAATATTAATAATGGGATAAATATGCGTGGTATAAATAATGCTTTGAATAAGAAATGCATAAATTAGAATAATGCTCGGGATAAAATAATGCTCTTGAATAATGTAGAATACTTGGTATAAATAATGCTTGGAATCATAGAATACACAAATTTCGCATTGGATAAATATGCTTGGTCCAAATACTGTAACGCATTGCATAGATGTTCAAATATACCTACATCTTAGCCCTCTTTCGACAATGCAAATAAATAACGAGAATTTTCAAGGACAAAGATAATTTCAGGGACAAAAAATTCCGCATTACAGCAGCATCAACCACAATAAAGAAAGGCCTATATTTCCTTCCTTCCAGGGTAATTGACAATTTACATGTCATCCTCGACGAAAGCTTTTCATCTGATAGTTCCATCTTAAATATTAATCATGGCATAAATAATATTTAGAATTATAGAATGCATGAATTAAAAATAATGCTCCAAACTAGTAAATCGGAATAAAATAGACTTCACGGAATAAATAATGTTCGGAATTATGACAAGCATAAATTATGCATCGGACAATTATGCTTGGTATTAATATTGTAAAGCATTGCTTAAATAAAACTTCATCTTGGTCTCTTTCGACAATGTAAGTAAATAACGACAAGAATTGCCAAGGTCAAAGATAATTTCAGAGACGAAAAAATCCACATTACTACAACACCAACCAAAATAACGAAAAGCCTACATTTCCTTCCTTTCAGGGTAATTGACAATTTACATTTCATCC
>BGPR01000124.1:1265290-1393655 GCA_013235015.1 Araneus ventricosus | reverse complement strand
TAAATATATAAATTTATGATTTAAATTCTGTGAATATTGAATCGTGCCCACCCCCAAATATGAAGAGTTCTAGTACTAGTTTCTAAAAGAAATTAGTCTGAGGAAATATACGCCTAAATTTATAAACCTAATTTAGTTCTGTTCTTTAAGTAAAACAGCCAGTGGCGGACTGGCTATGTAAATAGTGGTCGCCAAGAGTCAAAGGGGGCCCACTCACATCTACAATGCTATCATATACTAGGTATCCACTAAAGGTGGCCCAATAACTAATTTCTAAACCATTAGAAATAAGTATTTACCTCCATTTGGAAAAATTCTTTAAATGGTGTACGTAATTATATTATATGTTGTTTTAATCAATAAATATACTGCTGAAAAAATGACGAAGTCTAAGTTTTCATACAGTAACCGGTTCCTATAAGTCACGCATAGTAAAATAATCTTTACGCATTAATATTTTAAACAAAAAACTGTAACTAAAACTGACCGAGTTATGAAGAACTGAATAACACTTTTTAGACCATTCCATGGACTACTCGAGGAAGATCTTCCAATCAATATGCAGCGCTTACTCGACGTGGCCACTGATTGGTGGAAAATTATGAAATCGGAAGCTTCCTAACTCGATCAGTTTTAGTCGCATAAGAGTGAAACGTTTTTTGAAATGTTAGTGTGCTAAAACTATTTCACTAAATTTGGCTAAAAGGTCCGGGGTACTGACTTTTTTCTTTGAACTTTTCTCAGTAGTATATTCATTGACTCAAACATAAAATATAATTCTTTACGGAATTCAAAGCATTTTTCCGATTGGCAATATATGCCTATCTCTAAAGGTTTAGAAATTAGCTATTGCGTCACGATTAGAATGAACACTCTGTGTAGAACTAAAATTTTATATTAAAACAGTTACAAATAAGACAAGTGAAAACAAAGAGATTATGAGTTTGGTGTAAAATAGCTACATTTTTTTTATACAATGAAATCTAACACGAAATAACACAGTGCTACTATGTTTTACCTCTAATAATGCATTTGTTTGCAAATTTCCACAAATAATGAAAGCGAATATATGTGTATGTGCTATCTATCTGTTGATGTTATGTTCTACAAGACCGACAGTTGAGACTAGAGTTACCAAATTTGATACAAACATACTACGGAGGGTGGGAATGTGCACCTCGGTGAATTTATTTAAAATTTTAATTGATTAAAAATTAAGCATTAATTAATTAATATTAAGGATTCTGTATTTTTCCCACACCTTCCCTCCTTTCCAATTTTTCACCCACATCTTAAAAAGCTTCGCCATCACTGTTTCGGGACTTTTAGCTTTGCGTATTGTAACCTTCGCCTATGGATAATTTATCCATATCGAAAGACTGTACTAATTTGTGATTACCAACCTGGATGCAAACCCAAGCATTAAATAAATGAAAAAGGATAGAAGAACTTGTCCCTCAGCTAAAGTTTTAAGAAAAAAGATTATATAAAAAATATTGTAATAAATTAGTGGTAAATATTATATAAAGTTCTTTTCTTATCTAAACATTTTGTATTTATCTACATTAATTCGCAAACTATTTTTAAAAAATGCTTGACAGATGTGAGTGGTTATTAAGTACATTCAAATCTGTTCGAAGAATAATTTTCGATTTTTCTGTAAACCGGACTAAATTTTTTTCTATTTTTCCATAACTGCTATTATTGCGAATAGCATGTTTAATTATTTTCTGAATCAAGCAGTTGAAATAAAATGTAAAACACACCGTCTGCAAAAGTCCTGTTTCTATGCTTTGCATCTTTTTTATGCTGTTATTATTTTTTTATGATTCGGTAAGAGAATGGTTTCTCTAAATTCTTAATGCTTGAATTGAATTAATTTTTTGCTCAAAAACTTTGATAGTTCCATGAAAATACTGAAGTTTTTTACACATTGAAATTGTTGGTTGAGTACTAGATTTCTTACATTTCGTTGCACAGTAGGGTGCAATGAGACAATAATGAAATTTCTATGAAAACAGATTTAAAAAACACACTGTTATTAGCGTACGAAAAAGTAATTATTTTGTTTTCATTAGGTGATAGTCGTCAAATTCGGAACGACGCCTGGACCTCGATATCATCCCCTCATTTTTGTTAAATATTTGGACCGTAAAATTGGCAAATTTGTTGTCAAGATGTAAATGTACAGCTTTAAAAGACTGACAAACTACGTAACACACAAGCTCCTTCCTCAAGATTTGAATTCCTCAGCAACATGACTTGACCAGAGCCACTTGTTCTACCCGTCACTCAGGCTTAATTTCGTTCTAATTCAAAAACCTCACGTTTGAACCTCTGCGGAATAGATTTGCAGCAAGTCTATTCCAACCCCTCCCCCTTGCAGTCACCGGAAGGAGCTCCAGAAATCCGACGTAGATTTACATTGTTTTTATGACTAAAGGTCGAACGAAAAAAGGCTCCGAACGAAAAAAAAAATTGCTATGATGTAGTACAAGTGATGAGCTCGAATGATGAGCTTGAGTTTTGGCAGCGTTTTCCGTTAAACTAAATAAAACAACCCGCAAATGAACAATTCAATTTTGCTTCAGTAATAAAAAATATCGCATTATATATATATATATATATATATATATATATATATTTGACAATTTTGAAGAAAATTTTAAATATTTTTCTTTTTTTTCAGTTTCCATTCATCGCATCATTTTTACTGCGTACTAATGAAATTTTGTTTCGTTTGGAGTCATAGATAAACTCTAGTTCTGAATACTCGAAGTTTAATTTTAACAACGCTCTACTTAGCCCACCACCCGTGGTTTGAACTTCTCTTTGAAGCAAAATTATGTGGTTAAAGTGAAAAGCTCAGAGATCCGATCTTTGAGCATTTAGTCTGATTTCAACATCAAGGAAGGCCTACTGATGGAAGCAAATGTGTATGTAAGAACGACGTCCATCACGTGAAAATCCGTCTTGTGGCCACATTGCAAACGTCGGATTACTCTTTTTCGACGCTTTTTGCATTCTTGTCTATAAAAGCTACTCAAAAACTTGTGAATGTTTTGTGTTATGTCTGCCTTTCTGTGAAATCGATAACTCTAGAATTGAACGAGTTAGGTGGATGATATTCAGTATACTATCTGTACACCAAAATTGTATATTTTTATTAGATTTCAATTTAAAATCCGTCCTGATAAGGAATACTGTATGTGGTGTAATCACCAAATTCTTTAGCAATGTTTCAATTTTTGGGCCAAATCCGCTGAAGAGTCTGTCGGTTTGTATTTTCTTGCATATCTAAACGTGAGAACTCAAAAACGCAACAAGCTAGAGAAATAAATTTCAATATGTGATCTTTAGATCATTGCATTAGATCTATATCTAAATTTCAATTAAATCGGTTTAGAAGATGATCAAATGTTCGAACCTCCATACTTCTCTCTCTGCGTTATGCTCAAAAGCAAAGTAGAAATCACGCCACACTCTTTAAACATTGATATTTCGACTATCGATAGTTTCAAAACTACCTATACTATCGATAGTATTGATATTTTTCTCCCCGGTGATGCTATCGATAGGTGTTCTTCCAGTCGATAGTTTTGAAACTATCGATACTAAACTATCGACTGAAAATGCGCCTATCGATAGTATTGCCCGGGAGAAAACTATTGATACACAGAGAAAGTTGATACTATCGTTTCAGTCGAAAACCCGATACTATCGATAGTCTATAGATGTTTAAGGAACACTACGCCGTAATATGGAAGTACACGAGAAAGACGAGGAGAAAACGGCCCTGTAAAATTTTCCTTGAAATCTCTTGAAGTATTTTATGCATTATTTACTGCACAGAGACCATTCAATTTTGTGAACTGTAGAGGCTTATGAGCTCTTAGCATAAAAAATATCACTATTCATTACCGACACATACAAAGATCCAGACATAGAAAGGCAAAAAACATGAAAAATGTGGAAGCGGCGAAAAAAAAAAAAAAAAAAAAGAGATGAGAAATTAAATTTTATTACTTACTAAACTTCTAAATCACGTAGTTTTGCTTGCGTCATTAGGTATGCTTAAATGAAAGTTTTTACTAAGAATCACTAAATATGGCTAAAGAGTCCGGGGTACTGTATATAAAAATTTAGGCTTCAAACATTTTCACTAGTATATTCATTGACTCAAACATAAAATATAATTCTTTACGGCATTCAGAGCATTTTTCCCATTGGCAGTATATGCCTTTTTCTAAAAGTTTAGAAATTAGCTATTAGGCCACGATTAGAATGAATACTCTGTATAGAACTAAAATTTCTTATTAAAACAGTTACGAATAAGACAGGTGAAAACAATACGATTATGAGTTTGGTGTAGAATAGCAGCATTTGATTTTTTCTTATGCAATGAGAGAGAGAAATCTAATACTAATTTGATACAAACATACTACGGAGGGTGGTAATGTGCATCTCGGTGAATTTGTTTAAAATTTTAATTAATTAAAAATTGAGCATTAATTAATTAATATTGAGGATATCGTATTTTTCAGTGATAACTTCCAAAACTGTTATCACATCAAATAAAAATTTTCACGTACTCTTAAATTTCAAAAATTATCTTTCAAATGATACCGGGTTATTTGATGTGCAATTATTAAAAAAATTTTTAAATAAAATTTTTATAGAAACTTAGCAATGTTGTATTCAAAGACAAATCAATTTCATAGTTTCATCAAAAATTAATCCAATGTTTTCTCTTCTGTTAAAAATCATGATATAAAAATTTATTTTTATTCTAGGATTTAAAACCTTCTTTCTATTGTAAGAAAATGAAGTCCATTTTTGTTGTTTCACTTGTTTTTTTAGCCCTCTCTCTTTTATTTCTTCCTTACTTCGTTACTTCAAATAGATTTACAATATTATTTTGATAGATTTACTTTTTAGCAATGTTCTTAAACCGACTTTCCAATTATGGCAATATAATGCTCCCAAGAGATTTTGTTAATCAATTTATAAGATTAAATATTCACATTATAATTAACTTAATAATACGTAATAATTATAATTTAAATTAGAATTATGCATGACCAAAAAAATAGAACATTCGAATCTCATGTTTCTAAGACTTCCATTTTTTTAACAATTAAGTCCAATTCATATATATATATATATATATATATATATATATATGTAAGAAAAAAGCATACTGTATCAAAATTTAATTGACATTTCCTGTCCACTGGGGTTGTATGTTAAACTAATTAATTTCTTGGTCTTTTGTAATAGATAATACTTTCAGCTTTGCAAAAAAAAATAATGACGAATGTAAAATTGGTTGGCATAATAGATTTAACACAGTTAATATGATGGACGAATCAGCTGGTCTCCGAAAACGACTAGTATTTAGTGCTACAAAAGCAAACAACTACAGTACTAAAATAAAAAAAAAAATAATAATTTGAGTTCACCTCTCGAAAAAAATTTTCAGCGACTTTTCGCAATGTACGCACATCCTATAAACCTAAGAAAAGCGAGAGTGCCACCCTTTTCACAGATGTCCAATTCTTGTCAAAGAACATGATTTTTAAGGCCCCCCCCCCCTAGTTGCACTTCAAGTAGCCCGAAGAAGACTTTTTTGCTCGTACTTTTGAAGATATTTAAATTCGCTTGTCTATCAATTTTACGACAGTAAATTGCGGTTGCAAAAAGAAAAAAAAAGCCGAGAAAGAAAAAAAGAAAAGAAGCACGCCGTTTAGGCATCTCTCTCTCTACGATTTGTTCATTTTTCTCTAATTCTCGTATTTATTCATTAGTATATAATATTTCTCTTATCACTGCATTATAATCAATTGCGAATGGGCTTATTGAAAAAACACATCACTTTATTTTATAAGAATTTAAATAAAGTTTTACTCACCACTTTTCCTTCTCTGTGCTCACCACTATATTTATAAGATATTAAATAAAAAGTGTAACTTTTCAGTTGTGATATATATTTAGAGTTTATTCATTTTATCTTAATTTAGGCTTTTTTTCTGCTAACAAGGAGAGGTCACAACTTGGTAAATTCAATTCGGGATGAAACTTGGCCTATTAGTAGTAAACCATTAGGGTGTTTACCCATTAATCTAAAAAAGTGCAATGCCCAGTCAATTCGGAGGAAATGGCCATCAAACTTTGGGCACAACTTATATACCAGTAACTCTTCACAAGCAATCAGTGCTCCGATAGCTGAGATGTCAATGCACTCGTTTACCATTCGCTAGGTCCGCAGTTCGGTCCTGACTGCGCTTTTTTTCAAAATTATTCTAAATTAAATTAAAAATTTAAAAAATATTTTAAATTAAAACTTTAATTATTTTTAGGCAGAAAATAACTTTATTTATATGATACTTGAATTACAGATAAAATAATAATAAAAATAATGTATAAACGGTAAAATAATTATAAATACATCTTTAATGGTGATAAATATTAACTATAATGACTCGCATCATAAAACATTTTTGTTTGGGCATTATCCTTCATAGATTTTATAAGTTTATTCTACATTTATTAATTAACTTTATCTTTCATTTTGTACTAGTAACTGTATATTTCTACATTTAATTACCTACCAGAACCAGAATGATAATTATCATAAAAACATTGGAAACAAAATATATTTTGACATCTTGCACAATTAATAAATGACGATTGTTCACAAGAATAACGGTTCTTTAGGATATTTGTTGGAAAACAAACTTCGTTCACATTATAAAAGATTTCTCTTTCTTTAGAAAGTTTGGCAGCGTACCAAGCGCAGCGGATCATTTCTCTAAAAATAGGAGATGACAACTGATGATGAACTATTGACGGTATTTTAATACAGTCTTCACGAGAATTTATTTCTGGATCACTTTCGATCAAATAAGCGCAGTTCTGCAGGCGCTTTATGAGATTCTTCACTTGCCTATAAAAATAAACATCACAAGTTTGAACAGAGGGGTACATTTTGGAGGATTAATTTTAAAGGTACAGGTTGACAATTGCTGGTCATCCTGAAAGATTTCGTCATGTATTTCAGGTGCTGCATGTCCTCCTCAAGAGTCTAAAAGTACGAGAAACTGTTCTTCTACATAAGATTTTAAACAGTCGTTAAGAAAATCAATGTATAATCCTGAAATGAGTTTTCCAGGCTTCGATGATTTAATAACTACATTTCTATATTTCTCTGCATAACGATTGACTGATTTTTGAACTCGAGGTCCAAAATTGCCGGTTGCTTCTTGTAGACAAATAAATACCTTAGGTAAAACTTTTCCAGACAGAGAGAGAGAGAATATTGGGCTGCATAGCTATGCGTTTCCTTATTCATATCGTGTCGTTTGACAAAAATTGCTTTGCTCTCTTTTACAGCGAGAGTCCCATTGTAAATTGACTGATACTGACATCCTGAAAAGATAGAATGACATGAGATCTATTTGACGGGCAAGTGTAAAATTGAAATCAAGGATAATTTAAGATTCAATGTATTAACTTACCTGTCTGGTCAGTATTAATAACATAGTCTTTGTTAAAATTAGATATTAATTTTAGTGTTTGCTTTCTAAAAGTTACTGCAGAAGCCAATGTTTCTTCGATTGTAGCTGTTTCTCTTTTCGATGCAAATTTTGTCACTTTTCTTTGGTGAATAATACCATGCTTGTTTTTAAATTTTTTGACCCAGCTTTCGGAAGCTTTAAATTCAAATTCTGCAAACTGTCCTGCAGCAGCTAAAGCCCACTGCTGCAAATTTCTAGTGATTACTTGCTGATAATTTTCCCTGACTTCAACGAAGCGATCATAAGTCCAAGAATCGAGAATTGAATATTTATCAAATAGATTTCCTCCCTTTTTTTATTTCTTCTTCCCACTTGGATAAATACTCCATTTTTTTAAATGACTGCATCCGTTCTTTTGCGATGATTGTAGGTTCCAAGTGGAAATGAGCTCTTGCGATGTTAGTGACATATATTTTATAATCCAAAGGGCATATCTTTTTTTCGACATATCTTTTTTTCTTCGGGTTCATACTCGTCTGATGAGACATCTCCTTCAACTTTTTCGAAAAGTACTTCTTGACACCTTTCATTTTCATGAATAAGTTCATCACTCACAATAATTTTTTCAGCCAGGATGTCCAAAGTATTTTGGGAAATTTCTTCACCCGTAAACATTGCTTCATGAGAAATTGAAGCTGAAGATTCTGATGAAATTAAATTATTTTGAGCCAGGAAACGTTGATAATAAATAACAGCATCTATAATCTCAACTTTGACACTTCACTGTATAGTGATTCTTGTGTGGTTCCATCTTCAACCTCCGATACACTAGCAGTATCATAATTCATAGAATATTTTCACTTTAGAATACTTTAACTATCTTTATTATGCTAATTTAATCAAAAAGCAACGCGAAACACTTCAAAATCCAAGGTGAATAACCTCGTTTGTTCAGGGCTTCTAAAGGAATAGAAATCAAAGCACTGTCGAAGAATTTCATACGATAATGAGTAAAGCCATTTATCCAATGGTCCCTTTTCAATTATTGAAATTTCGGACCATCTGCCTACGCATTTAATAGATTAACAGCTGCTCTCTGCTATTTTTATTCCAGCATTAAAATATTGGACCACCTGCATGTGTATTCAATATATTAACAACTGCTCTCTACTGTTTCCAAGATAAAATAAGAACGAAGAATTTGTGAATATAAAAACACAATAATTTAAAACTTTCAATGAATTTAGAATGAGAATTTTAATTATAGTTAATATTTATCACCATTAAAGATGTATTTATAATTATTTTACCGTTTATATATTATTTTTATTATTATTTAATCTGTAATTCAAGTATCATATAAATAAAGTCATTTTCTGCACAAAAATAATTGAAGTTTTAATTTAAAATATTTTTTTAATTTTTAGTTTAATTTGGAATAATTTTGGGAAGAAAACGGCAGCTAGGACCGAATTGCGGACCTAGCGAATGGAAGTCCAGTGCACTGACATCTAAGCTATCTGAGCACTTGTTGCTTGTGAAGAGTTACTGGTATAAAAGTTGTGCAAAAAGTTTGAGGCCTCCGAATTGGCTGGCCATTGCACTTTTTTAGATTAATGGGTGAACACCCTAATGGTATTCTAATAATATGCCAAGTTTCATCCCGAATTGAATTTCCCAAGTCGTGCCCTCTCCTTGTAAGTCTAAAAGACAGTAGAGAAATAAAAAAAATGAAGATAAATTCTGCTTCTTCTAATATTGTACTCAAAAAAGAGTAATATGTAAATAAAAACGTAAGAAAAACAAAACTATTTGCACGACTTCCAAATCACTTCTTTAGGAAATATTATTTAGGGTACTACTCCCCCCCCCCAAATTCAATTTGTTAAGTATAATTAAAAATTTGGAAGTTGAAACAGAAACTCCTCCATACCATCCAGATGTCAATTTTTCCAGATAATCATTGAGAAATACAAAAAATATAAATCTATATATAGGAGGTCAACTATATCAAATAACGATTTTAACATTTATCAAGAGAACTAAAAAGAAGTTCCAAATCGCAGTGTGTTGTAATGCGCATTTTATTTTTTCAGAGCGGTTATCTTTTGTTCCTTTCGGCCTACAGCTACGACACTTTGCTCATCGAAAGATGAGGTCGGGATAGTGCAAATGAAATAAAAATATCAAAATCAGCACAGTTTGACTTAGTTTATTTCTCAAGTATACAATTATAGGGACATTTTGCTTTGCATCTAAACCCCCCATTCCCCCTGTGTGTCTCCACAGGGGGCATGTGGGTTACTATTGTTATTTTTATAGCTTCGACGACACAAATAGGCTAGTGTCCACTGGACCTTAGAAGGAAAGAGTCGAGAACTGTCTTAGAAATAATCTGTGGCATCAAGTGCATTGATAGCAGTTGGGTAGAGAACACAAACCTCCGGTTCTGTTCCGATTTCACTCCAATCCTAGGGGAAAATAAAGAGCAAAAGTATCAGTAATGAGCTGTGTGGCATCGCAGCTCGAATAAAAGTACAGTCGCGGAAAAAAAGGGTTCCACCCAGCATTATTCTGCGATCGTTCATTAGGCATTTAAAAAGAGTACCGATCTTCAGGGAATAACGCATACTAAAAAATTCTATGGTTAAAAATTCAAATAAGAGGTCATCTGAATATTTAAAATTGCACTAACTTCAAAGTTTTCAATAGCAACACCCTTTTTTAATGTCATAAATAAATTTCTCATGAAGAAACACCCCAAGAAATAAATGTTGGTTAATGTGCCATGAATATATCAGAAAATATTCGACATTTTGTGTTCTAAATAGAAAAGGGAACGTCTCCACATTTAGATAGAGAAGTTCTCTGCTTGCATTTAAATGTTAGTAGTCTTATTTTAAATTATTACGCACTTTAAATGTTATTTTCAAAGTAATGATCTACATTTCAAGATCGGTAAAACTTAATGCGTAAAAAATATAAATCGATTAATATTACACCACTTTAATTTATAAAATTTTATTTTTATATATAAATAGTTAAACATTTAATTATTTAAATTTTAAAAAATAAAGTGGTGAAATAATTATATTTAATGATGAAAAAGTATCCGAAATATATGTTGCCCCCTTAAGTGCATCTTTGTACATCGAAAATTTAATATAACTTCAAAACTTCTCGTACAAATATGCTGAAATTTTGTATATACTTATGAAATGGCCATCTGCTTCGATTACGGTTAAAGTTTATATGTGCTACTATTCATGTCATCCACATAAATTTTGATAAAATATTTATGTACTCAAAATTTTTTCACATAAATTTTGATAAAATATTTAATGTACTCAAAATTATTTTCAAATAAAAAGTAAAATTGTAAAATGGGCAGAATATTTCATACTACTGCATAAAAAAAATTCTTGGTCAACAGTTGTATTATTTCTCAAGATATGAATAAAAATTCGAAATTTTACTTTAATATTAGAAACTCAAAATTTCATTTGCTTATAATTCCTAAACCAAAATTGCTGGGATTATGAAACTTGGTATTCCAGCATAAAGTGTTATGTAGTTTGGAAATATTTAAGAAAAATATGTGTTTCCATCGGAAATTTTGAAGTTAGTGCTATTATAAATATGTATCTGACCTCTTATGGAAATTTCAAACATGAAACCCTTTACTAGACCTTACTTCCTGAAAATTGGTGCCTTTTTGTTTTAATACGCGATGAACGATGGCAAAATAATGCGGGGTGTATCCTTTTTCATTCCGCGACTGTACCTAACTATGATATTTTATTCACTATATCACTTCCTCTTCTCCTTTTGTTTACTCTCAAACGATATGTATCCGTAGTTTTTGTTCTTTTTCATCCAAAATTTGATGGTTTTAGCGTCATTTCTTTGTTTGCTTTGGCGTCTTCCAATTTTTAAGGACTATTAAAATTGATAACTACTTTCTGTGGGTATACCTGTAATAAACGATAATAATTCCATTAATTCAAACAGTCCAATTTAGGAAGATGCTTGTGGTCGCATTTACGCAATTTTTGGACAATAACAAAAAATTCTCCTAACCTTAATTTTAAACTGTTTCAGAAAAATTCTTGTTGGAAATTATAGCCAAAGAAATTTCCTATCCGAGGATATAATAACAGACTTTCCTCCTGGATATCTAAACATAAATACTTGTTCTCTAATTGTAACTAAGTAGAGCTTAGCCCTTCCGCGTTTATTGGTTTCTCAGTGAAACCACACACTGAGCTATTCTTCACTGCGTGTGGGTGAAACGTAACGTAATCTTTCATTCATAACTTAAAATTCCAGTTCAAAATCGTTAGTATTCTCAAAGATAACAGCATTGCATGATCTAAATTCCTTTTAATCTCTAAAAGAAACAAAAGGATGAGAGTTTTCGCACAACGGAATATTTTTTAAAATTGAAAACAATTTTCGTAAATAAAATAAGAGAAAGGAATGCACAAGATGAAATGAATAACACAATTTGAATGGAATAGAAAGTTACAATAATATAACAACCCAGCTGAATGAATCACAACATTACAATTCATATCCGGCTTTGACAAATGCAGTTATTCCAAGTAGGATAAAATATCAACAACAGCATTTGGAATACTTAAATAAGTGTTCAAAGCCATTGTCGTCTAAGGCGATACACGCTTCTCATGTTATTCATGCAACTGTTTTATTGCGCTATTGTAAATTTGTATTTCATTCATTCTGTGCAGTACATTTCATCTGGTGTATCCTTTTCTTTTACTTAATTCGCTGAGAAATAGTATCCTGTAGCGAATCTACTTTGCCTTTCCGATCCCTTGTTTTGTTGCGAAAATGGCTCGTTTCTATATGCCTGACCTACCTTCAGAGTTTGTCTAAGGTTTTTTGAATCACCCTGTATAAAATATCTTTATCTATTTCATTGTGTATCGCCAGGTATTTGTTTTCGTATGCATGTCCTGTATCTTGATGAAGGAATAATAAACTTTTAATTGGAAGCTCTATTTTAAAGACACACTTTAACTGACCGAGATAAGAGAAATCTTTTTTCAAATCGATAGTTTAGCATTTCGTCCGTTTGTCAGCAAATTTGTTTGTTACGCTCTCGTGGCCAAACGCCCTGCGCGATTATCTTCGAATTTTGCTTGAATGTTCCATGAAGTGGTTAAAAGCGACACATGTTTAAGGATTTTTATTTTTTTAATTCCGTTTGGAGATGGTAATCTTTTTAATGGTTGAAAAGTTTGGCAGGCAGGGATAGGTTGGGCATCATTAAAATACTTGAGTCATTTTGATAATGGTGAGACATGCAATTATAATTTTGTAATTAGCCATAAATGATGACCTGGTAATTTTATCATAACTGAAAAAATCAGACATTTAATTGTCATTTTGTTTTTACTGATAAAATGAAACATCTTGTAATAATTTTGTTAATACTGATAAAAGCAGAGACGTGGGTAAATTATTAGCAAAGGAAATAAATAAATAGAGATTGCTTTTTTCCTTTTTCAGTTCGAACTAATCTAGTTTTATCTCTTTTTTCGTAAGTATGTTTTTCTAACGAATCTATCCAAATGATTCAAGCTATAGAAATTTGAAGAATATCTTCTGTTATTTGTGTTACGTTTTTTAACGTATTTAATACGACAATTTTCTTGTTTTTCCTTTATAATTTTGGAGCTCCTTTCATAATGCTTCCAATATACCGATAAAAGCAAATGACTTTTAATTATAATTTTGTTGATGCAGATAAAAGCAGATACTTGGGTAAATAATTAGCATTAGAAAAAAATAAATAAATTCAGATTACATTTTTCCTTTTTTGTTCCATCTAATCTTATTTTATCTCTTTTTTCGTAAGTATGCTTTTCTAACGAATCTAGCCAACTAGTTCATGCTATAGAAATTTGAAGAATATTATCTGTTATTTGTGTTACGTTTCTCGGCGTATTTAGTAAAACAATTTTACTTTTATTCCGTTATAATTTTCTAACTCATTTTATAATGCTCCCAATATACCAATAATAGCAAATGAATTTTAATTGTAATTTTGTTGATACAGATAAAAGTGAAAACGGTGCCACAAATATAAATAAGGCAAAAAACGACTTAATCATTTTAGTCTAAATTGAAGACCAGAACTTAGATTATTTTTTTGTGGGAGGGGTGGTAATACGAATTCGTTAGCGATTCGAAATGTTCTGCGCTCTCTAGAATTTTTTAGTTACATATCATCAAAATATCTTCAAGAATTCAAATTTATTTTGTTTAATTCCAAGTTAAAAAAAGAAATTTAATAAATTATTTTTATTTCTGAATTTGTTTCGTTTGTTAAATACATCTAAGTCTGGCATCAAGCACATTTGTTTCATTTTACATAGCAAAGCTTTCAATAAAGAAAGTAAAACAAGACACTTTTAAAAAAATGCTTTAAGCACGTTATATATGAATTCTACTTTACAATTTCAAATTTTATTGCGCAACTGATCCAAAATAGTATTCAGCATTCAAAATGCTGAATACTATTTTTTTTATTCCTACTACTTACTTTAATAGTAAGAATAAATCATGCATAACAATTTCAGCTTAAAATTTTTCATTTATTATTACTACGCACAGTAAGTTTTAAGACACAGCTTTTATTAATTCAAATGTTTTAAGAAATTAAATTTCTGATGTGACCTGTTCAGTTTTGAATTAAACAACTTCCGCTGTATACAACTAAAAATAGCATTTAAATAATGTATAATATTTATTAAATCGCATTAATAGTTGTGGGAATATGAGCCATAACATTTGCAAATAATAAATATCTACAATCAGTAAATGCAAACTATGACCCGCGGCTCAGACACTGACCATGAAGACTTTTTAAATGACCCACGAGTTGATTTTTATAAACATTTTTGAATATAAGAAAACAGACAAATAAAAAATATTAAAGTTAAAGTATAAATATCTAATGTCGAATTTATAAAAAATATTTCCAAGTAGATATTGTCTATCTTTTTGTGTTTCGTATCACGGCCCAGTTGTATTTGTGTTCCTTAAACATCGATAGACTATCGATGGTATCGAAGCCAAGTCGATAGTATCGGGTTTTCGGAACCATCGATTGAAACATTCGATAGTTTCCACTTTCTCAAAACTATCGATAGTTTTCTCCCGGGAAATACTATCGACAGGCGCATTTTCACTCTATATTATATCGCGCATATTCGTTGCATAGTAGAACGAGGATGTACCAGCTCTTAATGTTCAACTAAGTGGCAGGCTTAGCGTACTAGTCTAAGTGTTTAATAAATTAGGTTTACTATTGTTATTATTATAATTTCTAATCTACATATGTATGTACGTAGAATTGAGCCCACAATCATTTTTTATTTATTCTGTAAGATCTAATTTTCTTTATTAACTTTTTGACGGCGACCTTTATTTTATGCTCTTCCTTTGCAAAAAATTTAAAACGAACATGAAACGCCAATTTATTAAAAATGATTTTAAACGTGCAAATAAAAATGTCAACTGTCAAGTCTTTCTGTTAACAAATTTTCGTACCCATTTTACCACACCTTCCCTACCCCTTTCAAAGTTTTCACCCACTTCTCAAAAAGATTCGCCATCACTGTTTTGGGACTTTTAGCTTTGCGTATTGTAACCTTCGCCTATTGATAATTTATCTATATCGAAAGATTGTACTAATTTGTGATTACCAGCCTGGATGCAAAAGCCCAAGCTTTAAATAAAGAGAAATCAACGAAGAATTAAAAGCCAGCTAAAGTTTTAAGAAAAAGTTTATATAGAAAGATATCATAATCAAATAGTGGTAAATCTTATAAAAAGCCCTTTTCACATCTAAATATTTTGTATTTATGTACGTTAATTCGCAAACTATTTTTAGAAAATGCTTGGTAGATCTGAGTGGTTATTAAATACATTGAAATCTCATCGAAGAATAATTGTCAGCCTTTCTGTAATCAGGACTAAATTTTTTTTCTATTTTTACGTAACTGTTATCATTGTGAATAGCGTGTTTAATTATTTTCTGAATCAAGCAGTTGAAATAAAAAGTGAAACATACCGTCTGCAAAATTCCTGTTTCTATGTCTTGCATCTTTTTTATGCTATTATTATTTTTTATGATTCGGTAAGAGAATGGTTTCTCTAGATTCTTAATGCTTGAATTGAATGAATTTTGTGCTCAAATACTTTGATAGTTCCTTGAAAATACTGAAGTTTTTTACACATTGCAATTGTTGGTTCTGTATTGCATTTCTCACATTTCAGTGTACAGTAGGGTGCAATGAGACAGTAATGAAATTTCTATGAAAACAGATTTTAAAAACACACTGTTATTAGTGTACGAAAAAAGTAAATTTTTTGTTTTCACTAGGTGAGAGTCGTCGAATTCGGAGCGAAGCTTAGACCTTGATATCATACCCTCATTTTTGTTAAATATTTGGACCGTAAAATTGGCAAATTTGTTGTCAAGATGTAAATGTCCAGCTTTAAAAGACTGACAAACTACAGAAACACAAGCTCCTTCTTCAAGATTCGAATTCCTCAGCAACATGCCTTGACTAGAACCACTTGTCCCACCAGTCACTCAGGTTTCATTTCGTTCTTATTCAAAAACCTGATGTTTGAACCTCTGCGGAATAGATTTGCAGCAAGTCTATTCTAACCCCTCCCCCTTGCAGTCACCGGAAGGAGCTCAAGAAATCCGACGTGGATTTACAGGGTTTTTATGACTAAAGTTCGTCTATTCAGAAGGCCCTGAAAACTGTTCTATTGTTCCAAACGAAACAAAAATTTGCTATGATGTAGTACAAGTGATGAGCTTGAATTTCGGCAGCGTCTTTCGTTGAACTGAAAAACAACCCTCAAATGAGCAATTCAGTTTTGCTTCAGTAATAGAAAATATGGCACTACATATTGGCGCAGAGCCAATTTTGAAGAAAATTTTAATTATTTTTTCTTTTTATTCAGTTCCCATTCAGCGCATCATTTTTACTGCGTACTATTGGAATTTCGTTACATTTGGAGCCGTAGATAAACTCTAGTTCTGAATACTCGAAGTTTAATTTTAATCCTCTACTTAGCCCGCCGGCCCCCCCATGGTGAGAACTTTTCTTTGAAATGAAGTTTTGTGGTTAAAAATGAAAAGCTCAAAATCCGATCTTTGAGCATTCAGTCTTATTTCGACAACAAGGCGTACTGATGGAAGAACGTGTGTCTGTAAGAATGACGTCAATTGCGTGAAAATCCGTCTTCTGGCGACACTGCAAATAGCCGAATTCTCTGGATCGAGGCTTTTTGGATCCTTGTCTATAAAAGCTACTCAAGAACTCAAGGGAAGTCCATTTTGCCAAATTTGTATTCCATTTTCTGCTATTTTTGAAGTCTTCATTCTCTCATTTTTCTATGTATGCAAACGGACACTTTAAAATACCTTTTAAAAATTTTAGCCTCCCCAAAATTTCTTACTGGTAGTAAATGACTAACAGTAAAAAAATTTTTTATATAAAAAAACTGATTTCAGACTCATAATAGATGGCTGAGTTTCCAAAACGTGATAAAAATATCAAAAATGCACTACTCTTAGCTTCGCTGTTATTTAAATAGTTGACTCCCAAATCCAATATGCTGCGTCGTTCTAAATATTGTTACTGAAAGTCTTTTTTTCTTTCTCTTAGATTTAACATTAAAACGTTTGTTAAATTGCTGGAGATAGGCATTTCAATCAATACCGAAATTACAAACATAATTGCTTTCTTCTTTTTTATAAAAATATCTGTAAAGTGATGTCCTCTTTCTATTCCTATATATCTCTCTTTTAAAAAAAAAAGGAAAAGAATATTTTACGTGGAAGTTTTCGTATAAGAATTCAATCATGAAAAGAAGCAAATAGAAACAGAGAAAGTTTTTCTTATAACAAACCCAACCTGTGCCGCCAGGCTGAGTATATTCGAGTTAAACCTGTATATATTGGAAGTAACCTGTATTTATTTAAATAAATTATACGTTTTAAATAATCAATACAGTCCTCTCAATTCATCGTATAAAACGCAAACAAATTAAGGTGTATAACAATACTAACTTATTCATTCATAAAATACTACTAACAGTTTGCATTTGGCATGCTATTGCTTTTTTTTCATACTAATGTATTTTTTAGCGTTTGTTATCTCTACCATTTTATTTTACTTTATTTTGTTTTAATATTATTGCTTATATTTTTTTGTCTTCGCCGCACTCGTATTTTCGCGTAGATAGGTTTAAACATGAATTTTTTAAACTTTTTACTAATCCGAATACGACGGGGTGCAATTTTTGTTTTTTTGTTTTTCCCTCCTTTCACCACATTGCGATATCTGTTTTTGTGCAGCCAAACATGGCTCTTTTGCCAATAAATATAACCAACGAACCAGCAATATCTGTTTTTACCGCACATCTATTTTTCGCAATACTACAACAAGCAGGTTCACGTACGAACGCACTCCTGCAAATGAGAGAAAATTCCAAAGAGCAGTACATGTTCGAATTATAGTGCAAGTAAAGACATGTTACATTTGAAACTTTGTTTCTTTTCTATTTTTACTGACACAACTTAAAATGTTGATCTTCAATTCCCAGATCTACTAAAGTTCTAGAGTAGTTGTTAAAGAATTCAAAATTTTTCTGTAGAATCTCATCTACAAACGGACATGCAACAATCTATTACAAGAAATTAGTAAAGTATTCAGGCTGAGATATTTTTCATTCATCAAGTGCATTTTTTCTGTCAGACTATAGGCTATTCTTAATCATGTTAAGTTTTTATTATGATATAATTAATAACATAATAAAACTTTGCTAATATTGGTCACATATAGAGTGTTTCTTATAGACCCTTGCGTTTGAGTGGTGCAAGTGCTTTAGAGAAAGTAAGCGTGGTATTCATCACTAAGCCACTCCACTTTTATTTAAGACTGGATGCCAACTCCTTCAGCAATGTAAGGAAACGGTTAGACCGAGGGGAAAGCTGTAATTCCATAGGGTTTGTATTTTCATTCAGCCCACTACGCCATAAAACTGAAATACCATAGTCAGTCAGGCGGACAGAGCCTCTCTAACAATAGCAAAAACCACAAAAGGTAGGGCGGTAAAATGTGGATGGGAGTCAGTCTGCGGAAATCAAAGCGAGGGAGGTGGAGGTGCCGTAGCTTTGAGGATCAGGTTGCCCATATGTGCGGCTGACACAGACAGACCTTTGAATGACCCACCAAATTTTATGGGCTGAAAATGGAAAGGGTCAACTAAGAAGTTCTCCAAATGAATTGGAACAGATAGATGGTGAAAGTTGAGGTTTAGGACAAAAACGCCATAATCCATAGGTTTAGGGAAGGGATATGCCCTTAATAAACTGAATTTTTGGAAACTAGTACTTCCACGACGGTGGAAAATATGTCTTGACTCAGCAGGCACTGGCAGTGAAGACTGATAAGTGTATATAAGATTTTGGCAATTATTTGCTTTTAAATCAGTCCTGATCATACTTCAATCAGCTTTCATTTTCATGATTTACAATAGCATTTAATTATAACCTGCTTTCAGTTTTTAACAACTAAACGTGCTATGAAAATAAATGTTAAGGATTCAAATGTCGGCTTTTGCTTGAAATAATTCTTATTAGGTGCAAAATCATCGATACAGTCTGTAGTGTTTGGCTATCGTTGGCGATGATTGATCGGACGCTTGGCGCAACTCCTTGCTAGTCTAGAGTTGCTTTCTGTCAACGAGTCAGTTTGAGTGGCGTCCTCGAGAAGCGAGGTGAGATGTTTAGGCCTAGTTGTGGTCGTTATTTTTTGAATCGCTCTGGCTTTTAAGGTGCAACGTCCCGTACTGTAACGTTTATGTGTGTTGTTTGTCTTGTGTGTGCCTACGTCTGAATAGAATTATTGTTCTAAAATCTGGTGTCTTCATTTCAAAAAGACGGCAACACGACAACACGTTCTCTTTCGAGAACCAAAGCTTAGCGTTGACAGATTTGATAAAGTAAAAGAGGTTGAAATTTTGAAAATTTCTTTAAAAAATGTTTAAAAACGTGAGGAAAGAAGGCATTGTAACAGTCTTAACCGAACTTCGTGAAACGGTAAATATTGACATGAAGATGGGAGATCTGAAACAGAAACTTCTGACTGGTAAGGAATATTTGGAAGATTCACAGTTCGTTAAAGACTTTTTGATCTCTACTGTAGAAAATCGTAAGCAAAAAAGAAAGTTTCGGGAATAAGAAATCCAGAGAGAAGAACACAGTATGGAAAAAGAGCATGAATTGGATTTGGCTAGAACTCGAGCGACTCAAAATGACGAAAACAGAAGTCCGCTACCTAGTGTGACCAGCAACGGGGGTGGCAATATTTCTCTGGATACGCTCATTAAGGGAGTGGAAATTTTGACGATCCCAGTGCCAAGAAAAACAGAGTCTTGGAATTTATTTTTCAACTCATTGGCACGAGCTTACAAGCCCAAGAAAATCCCTGAAGAATTCCAGGCAGAAATTTTATTGAAAGTTCTTGGAGATAAGGCGTCAAATTTTCTTGTTTACATTAAAGAAGAAGATTTAAAGGACTATGCTAAAGTGAAAACTTTAATTTTAAAAGAATTTGAACCAACACCTCAGGCGTGTTTGGAAAACTTTCGAAATGCGAAAAGAAATTCAGGAGACACTCATATTCAGTTTATCTCTAGACTCACGTCTACGTGGAAATATTGCAAATCACGCATGGTTGAAGATTATGAATCCCAAAAAGATCTGATTATTTCCGATAAATTATTTCAAGCATTCGATAGTCACACCGCTTCCCACATATTCTTGAAGTAAGGTGAAAAATGGCTAAGCCCCAGGAAATAGCAAAAGATATTTACTTTGGAGCAAAACAGAAATCATTTGACGAACCCCGGAACGACTTGAGAAGAACTTTTTCATCGGAAAAATATGTTCCCCCTCATCAGAGAAGAGATATTTCGAGAAGGGGTAATGGCATTCTAAAACGAAGGGAATGTTTCGTCTGTGGAAGTCTGCTGCATTTAGCTAGAGATTGTAGGGATAAACGCAAAAGAAATGAATTTGTGCCGAAGCAGAGCGATAAGAATATTTTCAAGAATCCCTATAAGAACAGATCTGCAAATCAAGAAGCTGTGGTCGCTAAAGTTGATTCCTCACATTTGCACTCAGAATCTGTTCAGAATATTGTTACAGCTTTAAAGAAGATCAACATTTATATTCATTTGAAAGAAATCGAAGCAATCATTGATTCCGGAACACAGATATCAATCGTCCATTAGTCACTGATACCTGGTTTATAGGATAAATAAGGAAGTAAAATTTTACTAACTCCTGCCTTTGGTGGAGAAATAAAAGCAAAAATCTGTCGAGTTTAAATTTATTACAAGAACAGTGGAAATAATTTATTTAACAATGTGGATACGCTAATAGCAGTTACAGATGAGCTAAATGTGTCTTGTTTAATAACTCCTGGAATTTATGAATTACTAGTTCATTCAGCGGATAATATCTTTCACTTATTTGATGACGAATTAAATAACGAAAGAAAAGTGCTAACTTTACATTCCGAGGCTAAACGGCGAGAAACAGAATCTTTTTACCCCCAGCAACCTTCAGAAGACGCTGAAAAGGAGGAAAAATCGGCGCAGCCAATAGAAGTGAGGCTCGGTGACGTAAGCCCTTCAACTAGAACGAAGGCGAAGAGTTCAGAAACGCTGAAAAACGCCGATGACGTCACTATTTCTACCGGAGCAAGGAAGTTACGAGAGGAGCAAAGACAGTGTCAGTCACTGAAGGAAGCATTCCTGCAGTGCAAAGCCAAAAAGGGAAATTATTTATTTATCTATGGTCTTCTTCATCATACGGACAAGATATTCGGACAGCCTGTGATCTAACTCGTTCTTCCACAGAAAAGACGACAACAAGTTTTGAAATTAGCTCATGAATCTGTATTTGGAGCACATATGGGCATGAGAAAGACTAAAGAGAGGATTCGCTATTCTTTCTACTGGCCTAGGGTTTCCCAAGATGTGGAAACGTATTGAAGAACATGCGAGGAGGGTCAGTTGAGAAATCCTGAAAAGTAAACTGTCAGAATTCCAATTACACCTGTCTCTATACCTAAGTTACCTTTCTAGGTGGTAAACGTCGATATTATTGGACCTATAGAGCCTCCTTCTGCACGAAAATATAATTATGTACTGAGTCTGATGGATCAGCATTCTCGCTTGCCCCAAGCAGTTCCATTGAGGAGTTTAACAGCAAAATGAACCTGTGATGCTTTACTTGATATTTTCATGAGAACTGGGATACCGAATGTTATCGCCAGTGACCAAGGGACAAACTTTATCTCTAAGCTCACTCAAGAATTTCTCAAGAGGTTAGGATCCAGTCCAAAATTTTCTTGCCCTGGATACCCAGCTAGTAACGGTTTAGTTGAAAGATACAAGAAAGTCCTGAAACAAATGCTTCATCACGTGAGAAGAACCGACCCTTCAAATTGGGATAAGCACATCCCATATCTTCTATTTGCATACCGTGAAGTTCCAAACTGTACCACTGGAGTATCGCCATCCCAACTGATGTACGGGAGACAAGCAAGAGGGCCGTTGGCAGTATTAAAATCATCATGGTCTGGAAAGGTCCATTTACCAACAAATGTCAGTCAGTCTGCAGTGGATTACCTACGAGAGTTAAAATTAAAAATGGAGCAGGCTGCTGAACAAGTGAAAATATATGCCGAGAGGAAACAACAGACTTATACGAATTATTTCAACAGGAAAACTGCATCCAAAAGTTTCATGCCTGGAGATCAAGTATATTTACTTATCCCAGACTCGAGAAATAAGTTGTATGCTCGTTGGACAGGGCCCGGTGAAATTATGAAACACATTCCCCCGCACTCCTACTTAGTTAAATTACCTAATGGAAGGAAAAAATATATACATGTGAATAAAATCCGGAAATTCAAGATGAAAGTCAATACAGTTGGAGTCATTTTTGAGAACTAAGAGGAATTTGGAGAAATCACAATGCAAAAAAAATTATCTTATACCTTCATAGAAACTGGAAATGGATTCTGAAGTAGACTTGGATAATTTAAATGAGCCACAGAAAGAAAAATAAAAGAGCTCCTTAGAAAATATCAAGGACTATTCACAGGCAAGCTGAAAAATGCCAATGTCGAAGGACATAAAATTCAATTGGTACCTAACATGGAGAGAAAAAAGCCCTACATATATTGAATTCCAAAAGCTTTAAAGGGAAAAGTGGATGAACAAATAGGAGAGTTATTAGATGCAGGATTAATAAAAGAGAGTGATTCAGATACAGCTCATCCAGTAGTCTGTGTTTACAAAAAAGATGGGAGTGTTCAACTTAGACTACAGAACTTTGAATGCCTCACAAAACCAGATGATTTTCCCATGGAGAATGCTGAAGACTTAATGTATAATATAGGAAAAGCTAACATCATAACAACCTTGGACTCGCTGAAAGGGTATTGGACAGTTCCGATGGAAGAACAAAGTAAAAATTATACTTCATTTAAAACTCACAGAGCCCAAAATCAGTTTAATGTTTTACATTTTGGACTCAAAAATGCCGCAGCGACATTTAAGAGAATTATGAATAATTCTCTAAATGAATTTAGTGAATTTGCAAGGGCCTACATTGATGACATAGCAATCTATTCAGCTGATGTCGGAACTCATCTGAAACACCTAGACTGTGTGTTTACAAAGTTAGATGAGCTGAGATTCACTGTAAACACCAAAAAGTGCTCTTGCGTAAAAAAATTATATGCTTATTATATGGTAAAGACTCCGAAACCATACAATTATCACGAAATAATGATTATTTAGCAATCATTTTCAAACCAATGAAACAAGCGAAAAAAGGGTTAAAAAATAGCAGGTTTCCGTGAGTACCGGTACTAGATACTTTGCTCCACTTCAATTTCTCCTTTAACCATATTAGATAAAAACAGGATTGGAAATGAGATGTATAGGATAGGCTACAAAAAAAGAACAAAACGACAAAGGAAACAACTTTTTATAAGTTATATACAAAATTTGCAGACATTTCTACGACCCTGATCTAAAAAACGCGAAGAATGTATTATGAAAAAACTGATATTCTCTATTCTCTGCCTAGTTCTCGAAACCAAGCAGTGTTTAAAGAAAGTTGAGCGTAAGAATTGTTACAAAACTTCTTGAAAGTTATATTCATTTTTTATATAGAATATAAATATTTCAAAATAGTGGCAAAAACCAGAAATCGAACTGACTTGATTTTGATTGTGTAAATATTTTCCATATAAGAGTTCTTATGAAAAGGTTCAACCGAGTAACACAAGTCTAACCGAATGGAGACTAGTAATTATCCAATTGTGTCCGAGGGGAAGTAGTACTTTCGCCACTCAGGTCCAGGCAATTCATTTTCCTGTGATGGTAAACCGTTAAGGCTTCCGTGCAGTCAGGAAGGTTTGGCGGTCGACTTGGGCGGCCCTGTACAATGCAGGTTACAGGAGGTGGCTTAAAAGATTTAATATGCAAGCCGTATAATTGTAAAGCCAAAAATAAGCCAAAAAAAGTTCCTGGTCCCCATAAGAACGTCGCTTACTGCAACTCGTTTAAAGTTTTGAGGCTTTCCGAAATCCGAGAGTACACCCACACAAGCGTTTTTTCACGTTGTTAACGCCGCTGCTTTTCATGAGCTTGAATATCCACAATACGGCCGGTCACTTGTGCGTGTTTTTTAATGCGAGCTCAGTCTTTTGTTGGCGCTTTCTAGTGCAACGTGAATTCATTTAGTAAAAGAATTAGAAATCAATAATAATTTGATGATATAATGTGATGAATATATATATTGAAAATATTTTTAACTTTAAAAATACAGTCAAACCCCGTTATTACGAACCCTCAACGGACGGACGCAGAAGTTCGTTGTAGCAGAGGGTTCGCTACATCCAATTTTTCAAACATTGGCTATACAATATTTGCTACAATTCTTAAACCTATTTTTGTGTTGAACAAATTAATTACATTGAATCACAAATTATTCAAGGGCTTTAATAAATTAATATAAATATTTGTTTTTAAATATTAAAGGATGTAATTAACTGACTTACATTTCGCAACTTCTTGGTATTGTTCAGATTTTTCTCTTAGGCTGAGATTACCACGTTACGGTTTTATATATTATCGCAAATGTAGACATAGAAAAAAATTCTCTGCAAACAGCAGATTGTGATGTCTCTCCCCTTTCCCACGACGTAGACCGACATCCCAGCGAAGTCCCCGAAGAAACGATGCAAGAGGAGCGTAAGTGGGTGATAAATTTGTCAACTTTATGCAAGTCAAAGGGGTCCGACGGAGTGCGGTATCTTTTGACAGACCTCCCGCGTGTAAGCCGACAAAGACCCCCGGTCAAGAGTGACCGTATCTAATCAACACCATGTAGGAAGGCATACGATTGCGGTTGGGTGATTTGTCCAGCTTGAGGACGAATCACCGGCAGGTAATTCATCAACCACACCCCTGGCCTCTGAAGGTAAGGTGTTTAAGAAGGGAAGAAAAAGAGAAGATAAGAAGATGTAATGTAAACACTCGGAGAGCCATCTCCGTTGTGTTGATTTGAAGATCCGAAATCGAAAATGAGACGAAACGGGCGTTTTGAACCCGTGTTAGCTGGAGCACCTCGGCTGGAAAGAGTCCCTGTGGTGGACCGCTGCATTCTATCGAGAGTTGATTCAACCTCGATGTCTCATACCGACCTTCGGTACTTCTCCAACTCATCTTGAGTATCTATTAGCGAAAGCCTTGGCTGGAAATTGTCCCTGTGGTGGACCGTTGCATATTATCGAGCGTTTTACAACCTCGATATTTTACACCAACGTTTTCCATAACTCGCCCTGAGTTACAATAGACTGCTGAACTCTCATAGTTCTCTGAACTTTACGATAGAGTTGTATCTCCGAGTATTCTCACAGTTAGTAACTTCGACGAAGTCAAGTCACGCATTGTTCATTGACTCTCGCGATCTATATCAGGGACTTGTTTATCTTCGTTCTTGAAATATGTATATACCAAATGTATATAAATATGTAAAATGAATATTTATTCTAGATTATCATTAAATTTAAAATGCTGGGATTCTGTGACTTCTTTAAGTCTGTTGGTCTTTGAACAGACCCCGGTAACACTGGGCCAATACATCACAAGACTGACTATTTTCGTTTTTTTATTTTCTTAATAATTTTCATGTTATCCTCGATGGAAAACGCTTTCCGTTTACTAACAATACCCATTTTAAATGCAGACGATTTCAAATACTCAAATGATATTCAGCAAATGGAACTAAAGAATGAGTTGAAAAATGTGTTGTGTCATGTACCTCATTACTCTATTTTTGACATGCAAACTAGTAAATTATTCTTCTAGTCATAGTACTTTTTAAAGTGATTGATTCCATTTATCTACGTAATTTCAGACCGACATCACTCTTAATTTCTCCACGTAAAATATCAAAAGGACATCACAATTATCAACTATTCTGGTCTTCCTTAGAAATTGGCTCACCGTCTGTATATATTCATCTCCTGCAATCTTTGAATAATTAAATATATAAATTTATGATTTAAATTCTGTGAATATTGAATCGTGCACCCCCCCAAATATGAAGAGTTCTCATATTAGTTTCTAAAATAAATTATTCTGAGGAAATATAAGGCTAAATTTATGAACATATTTTTGTTCTGTGCTTTAAGTAATACAGCCAGTGGCGGACTGCCTATGAAAATAGTGCTTCCCAAGAGTCAAAGGGGGCACACTAACGTTTACAATGCTATCATATACTAGGTATCCATTAAAGATGGCCTAATAACTAAATTCTAAACAATTAGAGATAGGCATTTATTTCCATATGAAAAAATGCTTTAAATAGTGTACATAATTACATTTTATGTTTTTAATCAATGAATATACTGCTAAAAATGACGAAGTCTAAGTTTTTATACAGTCACACGGTCCTATAAGTCACACTTAGTTAAATCTTACATTAATATTTTAAACAAAAAACTGTAACTAAACTGACCGAGTTTTGAAGAACTGAATATCACTTTTAGACCATTTCAATGTCTCGAGGAAGATCTTCCAATCAATATGCAGCGCTTACCTGATGGAATGGTTGGTGGAAAATTATGAAATCGGAAGCTTCCTAACTCGATCAGTTTTAGTCGCAGAAGATGAAACTTTTTTTTGAAATGTTAGTGTGCTAAACTATTTCACTAAATATGGCCCCTATTGGGAAAAATACCGGTATCAAAATGATACCGAACAAGTAAAAACATAATAGAAATTTTGAAGCCGGTGTGAAATCATACTGGAAATTTGAAGCCGGTATGATACCATACTGAAATTTTGAACGTAGTAATATACTGAAAGTATTTAGGTATACTGGTTTAAATACTTGTAATAAGTGTATACAACTTAAATACTTGTAATATAAAAAGTTTAATTAACATATATGTGTATGGAAATGGATCCGCAGAGGAGAGAGATAGTCCTAAAGTAGCGTAATCTAGTTTTAAAGAAAATAGTTATTGGGCTCTGCCCTTGCTCGTCAACCACCAGGAGGATTGCGTTGCAATCCTTCTGTGTTTGCTACGCAAAAGTTGCTCGCTTCGCTTGCTACAATGAAAACAATGCGCGTCTCAGCAAAAATATTGTAAAATTTATATACATATATATCAATCAGCTTTATTTTTCTTCTGGTGCCTTAATTCAAATCAGCGCAGAATAAAATATTTTAGACTCAAAAAGATATTTTTCTTCAAATAAAACTTACAAAGAAAATTATGAAAGTGATAAACAAATGAATAAGATGGCAAAATTAAAACAAACTAATCTATCAGTATAACTGCACTCACGAAGAATCACTATAACAGAAAAAGACATTATGAATAAATAAAGTCGTAAGCTGGTTTCTTTAATGCCTTACCATAATCAAGAAGGAATAAAATTTTTTGGCCCGAAAAGGACCGTTTTTATATAGTGAAAGCATCAGGAAGTCAAATTCAACAGGCATTGATGTATCAGAGAATTCTCTTGAACATTTTTTAAAAAATGATTCACTCTATTCCAGATATATACAAACACATACATAAACATCAAACAATGCATTGTAAATAAAATATATTGCCCTTCTGAAATAAAAAATTCTCATTCTGTAAAACATTACATGACAAAAATTTCATTCCTGGATATAAAAAAACATGAGTTTGTCATTATTATTCACCGTAAAAGTGGACATCCTTACATAAGACACTTACTAAATGACAAATTTGACTACATCATACACTAAAAGAATTCTCTTAAACAATTGATATACATTTTAAAAAAATTAACTGTATTGAGGTCAAAATTTAAATTATATACAAAATATGATTTACATACATATAAAGGGTATGTTAATGTTCGTCATTTCTCTCGTAAAACACATTACCTCTTTGGTCGAAGAGACCACGAAACTATCAAACTTGGTCTAGACAAACCAACATAAAGTTGGGCATGTGTAAAACCAGGATTACAGTAAATTCTTGATTATCCAGCATTCAAGTATCCGGAACTAACGGAAAAATTAGAAATGAGTTTTTTCAAAATTTTACCTCAGAAATTTAATTAGCGCGCCCAAACCGTTCTATTCACGCGGGAATTTATTTCTGGAATGCAACATCCATCCACACGGAGGGTCGTAGGAGGAAAAAAGGAATATACAGTACAGTGACGTACACAGACTTGTTTACGGGGAGGGTTCAAAAGCAAAAGTGAAACAAAGAAAAAAATGTTCTCACCTTCCGCTGAAAAAGCAAAATTCGACCAAAAAAATTGTTGATAGAATCGGAACGGTAAAAAGGCTACAATCTCACCCATTTTTCCCATCACACTCAGCTATCGGACTTTCAGGCATCCGGAAATCGCGTTTCCAGAGCATGCCGGTTAAGTTAGCTTTACTGTAGTATTATAACAAGCACACTTTTATTAGAAGTTTGCCTTAAGATTTATTAATGGTACATATGAATGCAACGTACAGGGAATTCTTTCTTTAAAACTAGAATATTATTGTATGATGGGATGGGCGGTATTCTGGAAATTAAAATGTTTCTTTTGAGTTTGACTCAATCTTCATTTCTGCTTCAATACTGTAGTTTTGTCACTATTAACCTGTTGTACAGCCCATTGCACAGGCCTTTTGAAGGCATCAAATTTTAAGTAGCATTATACTGCACTTTTTTTTACCACTTGCTGTGGTTTGGCAAGTGAACTGCCAACCTCAGATGACATGAGATTTTCTGAGAGGGAAAATTCATTGAGTCTCCCAATCACTTCAAGCACTTACATATCTACCATCTAAAAAGTTAAATCATCATTGTTTAAAAGACCATCATTTGGCTGAAGTATAACCAGTTGCATCGTAACCTTTTATATAGGTACTTAACACTCTTTACAGATGCACACACATCAACATTTATATGAGCACTAAATTTTTTTTATCAACCAAAGTTTGTAAGATACTATATACTGGTACTATCTACTATATACTGTTGAAAGAGTTTTCCACTGTTTTGTAGATTACTTGCCGTCTATTACTTGTTTCACTGGAGTGAAATATGCACAATTGTCCATAGCCAGGTCTGTTTCGTTCATTTTAACAGAAAGGAGAAACCATATGATAAATCTGACCATGTATATGGAAACAATATGGGCATGTTCCAAGAGGTGCCTTTATTTCAGCCCCCATAGATGCAAATGCTAATGCAGCATTATATTCTCGAATTTGCTGTTGATAGTTTTTTGCTTTCTGTGTATTGCTGCAGAGTAATTCCTTGAAAAGATCGGGAGCTTCTGTCAGATTTGGAAGAGGAACTTTCCCATCATGACAGCATTTGGTATATTTTTCTCGAGTTCACTTCGTTTTTGCAATAAAATGCATCACAAAATTCGCACATCTCAGACATATTGCTACAGATATGTTCCGGGACATTCACCTCAATTTGAGAATGAACACGATTTGCCTAAGTTGACCAGAACGTTTCCTGGCTCGCCTAACTTATCAGCTTTATTTCTAGCTGATCTCCTTTGAAGCGTGCCTTTCATCAAATTTTTCATTTAAATGTCCGAATGCTGTTCCTCCGCAGATTGTAATAAAGGTCTTGCAGACTCCTTTGCATGAAGAAATTAACGAAATGTTGAAAAAAAATCACTTTCAGCACTTGCCGCCACGTTTCGACCGTAGCCGATTGTAAACAAACCGGTCGTTGCCATCATAAGAAAAGACTTTTTTCCGCCACGTACTATTTCCGCCTTAGCGTTTTATATATATAGATTTTCAATGCATATATTCATATTTTTATGCATGTGATTTTATATATCTCGGAATAGAGTAACTAATTAATTTCTTGGTCTTATGTAACAGATAATGCTTTCATCTAACCAAAAAATACTGACGAATGTAAAATTGGTTGACAAAATAGATTTAACACAGTTAATATGTACTAATAATGTACTAAGTAAGTACTTTATTAGTACTTTATAATGTACTAATCTGCTGGTCTCCGAAGGCAACTAGTATTTAGAGCTAGAAAAGCAAACAACTACAGTACAAAAATAAAAAATAATAATTTGAGTTCACCTCTCGAAAAACTTTTCTGTCACATTTTGCAATGTATGCACGTCCTATGAACCTAAGAAAAGCGAGTGTGCCATCCTTTCCACAGATCTCCTTTTTTGTCAAAGCACATGATTTTTAAGTCCCCCTAGTAGCAGTGTTCACCGGGCCTTAGAAGGAAAGAGTAGAGAACTGTCTTAGAAATAATCAGTAGCATCAAGTGCATTGATAGCAGTTGGGTAGATAACACATACCTCCGATTCTGTTACAATTTCACTCCAATCTTGTGGGGAATAAAGAGCAAGAGTATCACTAGCGATATTTCATTAGGCATTAAGAAAATGTATCGATCTTCAAGAAATAACGTATACTAAAAGATTGTATTTTAAAAATTTCATAAGAGTTTACCTGAATATTTATAATTGCACTAACTTCAAAATTTTCAATAGTAACACACATTTTTGATGTCATAAATAAATTTCTCATGAGTAAATACCCCAAGAAATAAATTTTGGTTAAAATGCAATGAATATATCTGAAGATATTTGACATTTTGTGTTCTAAATAGAAAAGGGGCCTCTCCACATTTAGGTAGATAAGTTCTCTGCTTGCGTTTAAATGTCGAGAGTATTATTTTAAATTATTTCGCACTTTAAATGTTATTTTCAAAGTAAAGATCTACATTTTGAAGTCGATATAACTGTAAAAGTGGTGTAAAATTACACCACTTTAATTTATAAAATTTTTATTATATATAAAAATAGTTAAATATTTATATATTTAAATTTTTAAAAAGTAAAGCGGTGTAATATTTAATAATGAAAAAGTTTTCGAAATATATGACGGTCCTCTTAAGTGCATCGTTTTACAGCGAAAACTGAAAATTACATGTAACTTCGAAACTTCTAGTATGAATATGCTGCTATTTTGCATAGGTTTATCAAATGGCCATCTGCTTCGATTACTGTTAAAATTTATAAGTGTTGCTATTCAAAATTTGTTCACATCAATTTTGATAAAATATTTGAACCACTCAAAAATATTTTAAAATGAAAATGCAAAATATGCAGAAAAATTCATGCTACTACATAAAAAAATAATAGGTCAATAGTTTTATTATTTCTCAAGTTATCAATAAAAATTCAAAATTTTACTTTTACATTAGAAACTCAAAATTTCATTTGCTTATACAATTCTTTAACAAAAATGCTGTAATGATGAAACTTGATTGATATTCCAGCATAAACTTTTTTGTAGTTTCGAAAAATTTTAAGAAAAATGTGTGACTCCATCAGAAATTTTGAAGTTACTGCTATTACAAATATGTACATTTTGTTTTAATACACGATTAACGATGGCAAAATAATGCGGGGTGTATCCTTTTTTATTCCTCACTGTATGATATTTTATGCACTCCCTTTTCTCCATTTGTTTCCTCTCAAATGATAAGTTTCGTAGTTTCTCTTTTTTATCCAATATCAGATTGTTTTAGCGTCAATTCCTTGTTTTCCTTTGGCGTCTTCCAATTTTTGAGGACTACTAGTATTAATAACTACTTTCTGTGGTATTCCTGTAATTAAAGATAAAAATCCCATAGATTTAAACAGTTGAATTTAGGAAGATGCTTGTGGTCCCATCCATGCAATTTTTGGACAATAACAAAAAATTCCTCTAACCTTATCTTTAAATTATTTCAATAAAATTCTTGTCGTAAATTGTAACCAAAGAAATTTCCTATCCGAAGATATAATAAATTACATTTCTCCTTGCTTTAAAAGAGCATAAGGGCTTTCTGCCTTTTTTAAAATAATAAATCGATGATATCTAAATATAAATACTTGTTCTCTAATTGTAACTACGTAGTGCTTAATCCCTTCGCGTTTATTGGTTTCGCAGTGAAAGAACACATTGGGCTTTTTTTACGCATAAGTGAAACGTAGCGTAATCTTTCATTCATAACTTAAAATTCCAGTTCATTCCCGTCAGATTATTGTAAATTCGTATTCCATTCATTCAGTGTTGTACATTTCACCTAGTGTATCCTTTTCTCAAAGATAATAGCATTGCAAGAGCTCAATTCATTTTGATCTCTAAAAGATCAAAAGGAATTTCCTTTTGCGATTATCTTCAAATTTGGCATGGATGTTCCTTGAAGTGGTTAAAAGCGACACATGTGTAAATATTTTTATTTTTTCAAATTCCGTTTCGAGATAGAAACCTTTTTAATGGTTGAAAAGTTTGGCAGCCAGGGAAGAGTTGGGCATCATTAAAATAATTGAGTCATTTTAGTAATGGTCATAAATATAATTGCAATTTTGTAAATAGTCATAAATGAAGACACTGTAACTTTGTTATAACTGAAAAAATCAGTCATTTAATTGTAATTTTGTTATTACTGATAAAATGAAACATTTAGTATAAAAATTTTGTTAATACTGATAAAAGCAGATACTTGGGTAAATAATTAGGATTAGAAAAAAATAAATAAATTCAGGTTACATTTTTTCCTTTTTTAGTTCCATCTAATCTTATTTTATCTCTTTTTTCGTAAGTATGCTTTTCTAACGAATCTAGCCAACTAATTTATGCTATAGAAATTTGAAGAATATTATCTGTTATTTGTGTTACGTTTCTCGGCGTATTTAGTAAGACAATAATACTTTTCTTCCGTTTTAATTTTCTAACTCCTTTTATAATGCTCCCAATATACCAATAATAGCAAATGACTTTTAATTGTAATTTTGTTGATGCAGATAAAAGTGAAGACCGGTGCCAAAAATATAAATAAGGCAAAAAACGGCTTAATCATTTTAGTCTAAAATGAAGACCAGAACTTAGATTATTTTTTTGCGGGTGGGGTGGGGAATACGAATTCATCATCAATTCGAAATTTTCTGTGCTCTCTAGAATTTGTTATTAACATATCATCAAAATACCTTCTAGAATTCAACTTTATTTTGTTTAATTCGAAATTTAAAAAATAAATTTAATAAATTATTTTCATTTCTGAATTTGTTTCCTTTGTTAAATTTATCTAAGTCTGGCATCAATCGCATTTGTTTTATTTTACGTAGCAAAGCTTTCAATAAAGAAAGTTAAACAAAACACTTTAAAAATTGCTTTAAGCACGTTATATATGAATTCTACATCATAATTTCAAGTTTTATTTTGAAACTGTTGATTTCAAAATTCTGAATACTATTTTTTTATTCCAATTACTTACTTTAATAGTTAAAATAAACCTTGAATGCCAATTTTAGCTTAAAATTTTTCATTTATTATCACTGTGCTTGTTTTAAGACAAAGTTTTCTTAATTCGAATTATTTAACAAATCAAATGCCTAATTTGGCGTGTTAAGTTTTGAATTAAACAATTTCCGCTGTATACAACTAAAAAAGCATTTAAATAAAGCATAATATTTAATAAGTGACATTAATATATGTAGGAAAAATAAGCCATACCATTTCCAAATAATAAATAACCCCAATCAGTACATGCATCCTATGACCCGCGGCTCAGGCACTGACCCACGAAGGCGTTTTAAATGACAAACGATTTGATTTTTATAAACATTTTTTAAAATAAAAAAGAGACAAATAAAAAATATTAAAGTTAAAGTATAAATATCTAATGTCGAATTTATAAAAAAAATGTTTCCAAGTAGATGTTGTCGGGATTTTTGTGTTTCGTATCACTTTACATTATATTACACTACCTGTATCCCCGTGTTTAGAGCCATTTGGCTCCTTTCCGGTTTGGATGGATGAAGGTGAATTTTATTTTTTAAGAAAGGACAAAAACAAGTAACAGTTACAAAAACAAAAAAATGAAAAAGAAACATACACTGGACAGAACAACATAGAAAAAAAATACAAAATAAAAAAAATACGTAGAGGGAAAAAAACCATAAGTATCCGGAAGTGTGTGTCAGTCTCGGAGGATGAGTAATCAATTATTATCCTCTACAATGAGAATGTTCTCATCACGTATGAAACGCATTAGGAGTCGAAATCGGGTTCTTGATCAGTTGTTCGCAAGAATGTTTTTCAACCACTGTAATTTAAGTGACACTGTTGGAGTTTGGAAATGCCAGAAGAGGGTAAACCGACATTTTGTGGCATAGTGAATTGGATCTCCTTTTTCTCCGCACGAGCAGTTGTCATGTGTTCGAAGATTGAAGGTATGAAGGGAAAGGCCCGTGTCCTGTAACGAACATTATCTCTTCTCTATTCCATCCTACCGGCTTATTTGAGACCCTAGGCACTGTATCGTGTGTAACTGCCCATTTATATTTATGTTCCTTAAACATCGATAGACTATCGGTACTATCGAAGCCAAGTCGATATTGGGTTTTCAGAACCATCGACTGAAACAATCAATAGTATCGATTTTCTCAAAACTATCGATATTCCTCTCCCGGGCAATACTATTGATAGGCGCGTTTTCAGTCAATAGTTTTAAAACTATTGATAGTTTCTAAACTATCAACTGGAAGAACACCTGTCGATAGTATCGATACCATCGATGTTTGAGGAACACTAATTTGTATGACTCATGACAGACACGTCATAAGATTGGCGCGCATATTCGTTGCATCGTAAAACGGGGATGTACCAGCGCTTAATGTTCAACTAAATGCCAGGCTTAGGGTATCGTCTAAGTGTTTAATAATTCAGCTTTAATATTGTTATTATTATATTTTCTAATATACACATGTATGCACGTGGAATTGAGCCTACAATCATTTTTATTTTGTAATATCTAATTTTTTCATTAACTTTTTGACGTCGACATTTCTTTTATGCTCTTCAAAAAAAACTTTTAAAACAGACATGAAACGCCAATTTATTAAAAAAGATTTTAAAAGCGCAAACAAAAAAGGCAACTGTAAAGTTTTTCTGTTAACAAATTTTCGTACCCATTTTACCATACCTTCCCCCCTTTCCAAGTGACACCTCTGACTAGTATTTAAAAATAATGAAAAAATTTCACCCACTTCTCAAAAATCTTCGCCAACTGTTTTGGGATTTTTACTTTGCGTATTGTAACCTTCGACTATTGATAATTGATCCATATCGAAAGACAGTAATAATTTGTGATTACCAGCCTGTATATAAAATCCCAAGCTTTAAATAAAACAAAAGGAAAACTCATGAATATTTCTGTTAATGGTTTTAGGAAAAAAAGTTTATATAGAAAAATATCGTAATAAAAAAGTGGTACATTTTATAAAATATCTTTTTCTCACCTAAATATATTGAATTTATCTATGTTAATTCGCAAACTATTTTTAGAAAATGATTGGCAGATGTGAGTGGTTATTAAGTTCCTTCAAATCTGTTCGAAGAATAATTGTCGGTCTTTCTGTAAACCGGACTAAATTTTTTTTTTCTGTTTTTCCATAACTTTTATTATTATGAATAGCATGATTAATGCATGTTCTTTTTAATCAAGCAGTTGAAATAAAATGTGAAAAAAGCCGTCTGAAAAAGTCCTGTATCTATGCTTTGCATCTTTTTTGTTATTTTTTTATGATTCGGTAAGAGAATGGTTTCTTCTAAATTCTTAATGCTTGCTTTGAATGAATTTTGTGCTAAAAAACTAAGATAGTTCCTTGAAAATATAGAGATTTTTTACACATTGCAATTGTTGGTTGTGTATTGCATTTCGTACATTTCGTTGTACAGTAGGGTGCAATGAGACAGTAATGAAATTTCTATGAAAACAGATTTTAAAAACACACTGTTATTAGTGTACGAAAAAGTAATTATTTTGTTTTCATTAGGTGATAGTCGTCGATTTCGGAACGACACCTAGACCTCGATTTCATACCCTCATTTTTGTTAAACATTTCGAAGATAAAATTAGCAAATTTGTTGTCAAGATGTAAATGTCCACCTTTAGAAGACTGACAAACTACAGAACACACAAGCTCCATCCTCAGCAACATGCCTTGACTAGAACCATTTGTTCCACCAGTCACTCAGGTTACTTTTCGTTCTTATTCAAAAACCCGATGTTTGAACCTCTGCGGAATAGACTTGCAGCAAGTTTATTCCAACACCCCCCTCCTTGCAGTCACCGGAAGGAGCTCCAGAAATCCGACATGGATTTACGGGGTTTTTATGACTAAAGTTCGTCTATTCAGAAGGCCCTGAAAATAGTTCATGGCTCCAAACGAAAAACATGTTGCTATGATGAAGTACAAGTGATGAACTTGAATTTCGGCATCGTCTTTCTTTAAACTAAGAAAAACAACCATCAAATGAGCAATTCAATTTTGCTTCAGTAATAAAAAATATCGCATTACATATAGGCGCAGCGCCAATTTTGTAGAAAATTTTAAATAATTTTTTCTTTTTTTCAGTTTCCATTCAGCGCATCATTTTTACTACATACTATTGAAATTTTATTTCATTTGGAGCCATAGATAAACTCTAGTTCTGAATAGTCCAAGTTTATTTTAACAAAGCTCTGCTTAGCCTCACACCCATGGTTTGAACTTTTCTTTGAAATAAAGTTTTGTGGTTAAAGATGAAAAGTTAAAAGATACAATCTTTAAGCATTTAATCTGATTTCAACACCAAGGAAGGCCTACTGATGGAAGAATGTGTGCCTGTAAGAAAGACGTCCATCACGTGAAAATCCGTCTTGTGGTTACACTGCACACGTAGGAATACACTTTATTGACGCTTTTTGGAGCCTTGTCTATAAAAGCTACTCAGGAACTCCTGGGAAGTTCATTTCCCCCTATTTTGATGAAAATAATTCTGCCCGGCGCATGCGCAAAAGCGCGGAGGGTTTCCGAATCCGTTTCTAAACAATATAGTCCTACATTCTTCACGTTTTCGTGGTGAGATTTTCAGATCTCGATCGCTGGAGTCAGGGGTGTGTCGTAGAGTAAAGTAAACGTGAGATTTCCAGCCTTGAATGGAAAACATAATCATTTTGTATTTTCTGCAATAAAAAAATGCTTTTTTGGGTCGCAAATTCGAAAAAAGTTCGAAAGAGAAGGGGTTAATAAGGTTTTATAGGAAATAATATTTTTACTAGCTTGCAAAACAAAGTAAATATAAATTAGAACGACCAAAGCTTCTTTCTACTGCAAAGGGCCTTATTAAAAATTTGAAGGAAATTCGAATTTCTAGCCCGGAGCATCGTATTGTGATAATGTTTTAGGCTTCATTCGTCTGTCTTGACTTCGCCTTGTTCGATTGCATTAGCTGTTGCATTTTGTGAGTAACGATTCTAGACGAGGACAATTCACAGAAAGGATGCATGCCGAAAAAAAATCATATTAAAAAAGTTTTTTAAGTTTTAAAAATGCTTTCTTCATTGATTTTTTCAACACGGGAAAGCGTCACTGACTTTTATAGATTCAATTTTACTTTTTCGTGAAGAAAATCTAGAAAAATAAATTATTATAATTGCCCAACAATTAGGCAGAGAGATTTTGATAATTTCCCACATTTCAGATTTCCCCGAGTTCAAAATTTAGAATGTTTTGTGTTATGTCTGCCTTTCTGTGAAATCGATAACTCTATAATAATAAGGAAGGCAAAAACTTTGTTCTTATAGCTTTCATTCTCCTTTACGTATTTCGAACAGAAGATAATGAATCTCTTTAGTTATTCAATTCCTACTATTAGTTCACACTCTCCCTATATCTTGTTCAAATTTTGCAATCGATGTTAAACTAACTTCCCGATGAGCTGGGGACTTGAAACTTTAAACATAGCTCAGAACTAGATGAAAATGCAATATTAATTCTCTTTCTTGTCTGTATGTTTGTCCGTTTGTCTGTCATTTCATATTTTGCATGACGCATGCGCAGTACGTTTTTCATTATATCTCGAAAACTATTAACATTACAGACTTGGTTCTTGGGTATATGGATGGCCAATGAGATCATCGAAGCACCCCTCATATTTTAGTCATATCTTTGCGCATGCACAGTACGTTTTTCATTATATCTCGAAAGCTATTAAACTATTAATTATTAAAGTAGAAATTGACTTTTAAATTTTTTTATATTACTTGTTTTTATCCAAAAAACATTTGTTTTTTTGTAGACTTCACACCTTTTAAATAAAAGCCTTATCATATCCTTCTTTTCATACTTTGCCTAAATAGCATTTGTCATTCTAAAGAATGCCTAGGTATTACATACAATGCCTATGGAAAGTAAAAAACATATTCAAATAATTTTCATATTTCACACTTTGACTAAAAATGTCTAGGCATTCTACAGAATGTCTAGACATTTTTAGACAAAGTGCTGCAAATTTTGGTAAATATATACTTCGAGAGATATTTGACATTTTGCTTATTCGTCATAAATGGAGTTGTCTCCATATTTAAATAGTTAAGCTCTCTGTTATTCTTTAGACAACGGAAAAAAAATTTTATTCTATGTGAGGCTTTAAAATCATATTTCAAGTTATGATATGTATGTTACAATCGATTACTACTTGGCGCGTGACTAAGGGTTATTGCTTAAAACTTTCTGGAAACGTTTGATGCTATCCTGATGAGAGAGATTCAAGGAAGTTGCATATTTTCCTAAATTGCACTTCAGCTTGGAATAAAGCTCCATAATTTAAAATTGTATGTTATACTTTAGGAGCACTAAAATAAAATAGATGATACATTTTCCGAACGAATTATTAATATTAGTGTTGAGATTAACAGCTTGATGAGAGTGTCATAAAATTTACCATGGCTTATTAATTTCCTCATTTTGATGCTAATTCTGCATTTCTTCATTTGCACACAATATTTTTATTATCACTGCTTAATAATTATTTACGAATGGGCACCATGAAACAACACATAACTTCATTTTCTAGGATTTAAATAAATTTCAATTCCCATTATAATTATAAAAGTTGAAAAAAGCGGGTGTTTTTCGTTTGTGATAAATTTAATCTATTGTTCATTAATTTTTTATTACCACGTTAGCGCTCTTGCAAATGCTTTTTAAATACGTAAAGATCGACAGTGTAAAACCTCAAATGTAGGATATATTTACTTAATAGATAAGTGGAATGTAAATCACTGAGTTGGATGATTTTATGCAAAAAAGCAAAATTGTCTGTGAACTCGCCTTTCCAAAGCTTTATAAAGAAAACTTCCCTCAAAGCTCAGTATGTTCATCCATTTATTATTAATTTTTGTTTTGCAAATAATTTTTTTTCTTCCACTTTGAATAGCTTCTGGTTCATACTATAATTTTCTACTTCAGATATGAGTAAAATTTGAAAACATTCAGAATTGTACAGTAAAGGTCTTTAAAAAGTAAGAAGATTATTAATAAAAAAAATTCTAGTAGAACTATTTTGATTGAATATAAAAAAATGAATTAAATGAGAAGTATGAAAAAGAAGAAAGAAGAACACCCTTCAACAAACAATAATTAAGTGGAATTTTTCTTAAATGAAAAAATTAAAAGTTTAAGAATTCATCGATATATAATTTACCGTAAAAGAACAGCTCTATGATTAAAAGTTTAAGAATGGATATAGGATTAAGACGTAAGAACATATCTTTAATTCACAGAAGAATTTTACGTGAGATAACTATTGTCCATTTAAATGAGATTTCCCGTCGTTAAATGAAAATAAACATAAATATATTAAACTTAAAAATCACTTTCATCATCTTAAGAATTTTTTGCTTTCTCTGAAATAACTAAATATTTTTAAAGTTTATTTGAAGTTAAAAATTTACTTAAACATAAATAAATTGCATTAGAAATTTTGAATCCAATGTGACTTTAGTAAATTATTTTCTTAAAAATATTTTTGTATATGAACAGGAGAACAAAATGCACAATCGCGGTGAAAAAAGGAGCCACCCAGCATTATTCTGCGATCGTTCATTGGGCATTAAAAAAAAGAGATACCGATCTTCAGGAAATAACGTATGCTAACAGATTCTATTGTTAAAAACTTCATAAGGTGCCACCTAAATATTTATTATTGCACTAACTTCATAATGTTCTATAGCAACACCCATTTTTGATGTTATAAATAAATTTCTCATGAAGATACCTTCAATACCCTAAGAAATAAATTTTTGTTAAGATGCCATGAATATATACAAAGAAGTTCGACATTTTGTGTTCTAAATAGAGAAGGGGTCATCTCCATATTTATATAGAGAAATTATCTGCTTGCGTTTGAAAGTCGATAGTTAAATTTTATTCTGAAAGTAATGATCTACATTTTACAATCCTTAAAACTGGGTGCGCAAAAAAAGAGTAATATTACATCATTTTAATTTATAAAATTTTAATTCATATATATAAATATTAAATTGCTTACTTTTTTAAATTTTACAGTTATGATTATATTTAATAATAAATACGTTTTCGAAATATATGACGTCCTCTTAAGTGCATCGTTTTACAGAGAAAATAGAAAATTTAATGTAACTTCAAGACTTCTATTACGAATAAGCTGAAATTATGCATTCGCTTATCAATTAGTCTTCTGCATCGATTACTTTTAAAATTTATAAAATTTCTTATTCACTAATTTTTTAAGCATTAATTTAGTAAAATATTCCATGAACTTAAAATTATTGTAAGATAAAAATTAAAAGTGCAGAAAATGTAGAATACTTCATACTATTACCACAAAAAAATTCTATGTCATGTACTATATTATTTCTCAATATATATATACAAATTGAAAATTTCAGTATAACATTAGAAACTCAAAATTTCATTTGCTTATAATTGTGAAACAAAAGTTGCTGGTATGAGAAATGTATGACTTATTGTTCCATATCACGTCTATAAGAATAGTGGATTGGACTTCTAAATGATATGTTATAAATCTGCATCAAATGTAACCTTTCCCATGCTTGTTAGTGCCTTCAGTGTGCTGAACTCTACGGATGATCACCTAATTCATTTAGGATTTTTCTAACGCGGCTTTTTCTTTTCTCTTATTTTTTCTTTTTTTCACTTCTAGTCGAGAAGCCACAGCTTTGAACATCATGGAGAAACAAAGGCGCTTTTTAAGTGTTTGATTCTCAGCAATTATGTATCCAAGGCGTTTTTTCATATTAAATAAATGATATTCCAGGACATTAAAGCTTACTTTATTTCCGCATCTCTTATCGTTTTCTAAAACTCTAACTGCAAATTTTGTTGCTAGGTGACGCTGTAAGTGGTCTCGTTTCGTAGTTCATAGGAATTCTGATACAACTAAGGAGCACTTTTTTGACAATAACTTGTTGCTAATAAAACAGCTTACTTGTCGATTAGTAGAACACCATTTGGATACGTTTAACGGACTGTACTAGAATGCATGGACCACTTTTATCATCTTTGACCACATTTAAAAGTAATAAACACTTTTAATAAAAATTACCACTTTTTAAAATATAATATTTTTATTAAAATTGGAAAATCTAATTCTGCTATTGCGATGTTAACTTGCGTGTTATCGATTTAATATACGTTTCGACTTCGTGTTGAGTCAACCATCAGAAGAAAGCATGTGCTCGTGACGTTAAACGTAAAAGCTAATCTGTAATTTTGAATGCATCGCATCGTGCCCTTTTAGCTGACATCAAAGTGTAGTATTCCCTATACAGAATGAAGAAATTAATGCTCCGTTCTCAAGTTTGATGAAAATGATCTCAGCAACGCTTGATGGCGAGAATAGAGGATCAGTTCGAAATCCAAACACTTCTTCGAATCGAATACGTAACAATACTGGCGCATCACTTTTGCTCATGATTCTCATGTATTGTTCCGAATTCAGTTTGACTCCAGAATAGAAATATTCCAAACGATGTAATATTTCTTCTTTAGATATTACTGTGCTTTATTGAATGTTATTTAATTTTTATTTATATTGAAAGGGCTCCCAGTAGAGATTTTAGAATCCAATTTAACTTAAAAATGGCGACAACTATAGAATATTGGTGTTTAGGGATAGGAAAGAGACTATGCGCGTCGCAACGATACCACCTGCAGCGTCATCTAACGGCATAAATTGCAGTTAATATTTCCATCTCGAAAAGAATAAGAAACTCGGGAATAAAGTCAATTGCAAAGTTGTAGAGCATTACTACTACTGCCACCATTCTTAGTTTATGAGAGGAGGCCTCAGAATTTTTGTGAACGCACACCCTACATGTTGCAAAAATGATATTTGCTTCTATTGGTGGAACGCGTGTTTCAAAATTTTATCGTTTCATTTTAAAAATTAAATGATAGCATTGTAGATGTGAGTGGTCCCCCTAGTGTTTATTGGCCACCAGGTTTTTCTGTCCCAGTCAACCTTTGGTGTAACCTAGAAACTTTATCATTTAGTAAATAACTTTGGGCAACAAAATGGCATTTAAATCTTTTATTTTTACATTTTCAAGTATTATGACAGTAAAAATAATAATAAGTTTGACGGAGAATAATACAATCAGATTTCTATAAAGACATGACATGGATTGATCATGAGTTCTCGATATAAAAATAAGGACATTGACTAAGTAGCATTCTTATCAGCTACGTAGATTATGAGTTTGCCGGAACGTGGTCGGCCAGTCAAATTGTTTTCTTAAAAAATAATTGGAATTTTTGCTGTCTTCTCTTCCTGAATTTCAGAGTCGAAAAAGTTGCGTCAAGGACTAATTTCTCACAGAATTTGAGAAAAATGGCAATTCGATTCGGAAAAACGCGGTCTTTATGCGTTGAACGTGACAGAGTACGCAAGCCGACTAGTGCAGATGTCGTTGAAAAGGTAGCAACGGCTTTTTTCATGGAGTCGATGATACATGATTATGACATCAGTAACGCACGTGCTGTATAGCGACACAAGTATCCTGTAGTACAGCATGGAAGAAAATGAGAAAAATAGTGTACTTTTTTCATACGAGATCAGACACAATCAACGGTCACTGTTAGTAACAGTGACTTTCGATTATCTTTCGCAATAACTTTTCTTCATAGAATGGAAGTTCATGAGGCGTGGCTGTGGAGCATCTTCTGAAGTGTCGAAGCACATTTTTATCTAGACGTAATGGTGACAATTATCATTATAAATTTAGTGCATGGAAAATCTCCGTGATTTCCACACAATTCCAAAATATTTGCTTAAGGTTATCGTCTGGTATAGATTGACTTCAAAAATTTATCATTTCACCACTCTTCTTCAAGGATATTCATCGAATAGGACCTGTGACATGCTCTATGACGGTCCTCAGATATAATCATTTCGCTTAACACTTTTGTGTAATATCAACGTCAACAGATACATTTCTTTGCGTCTACCACTTTTAAGCAGGATAGAATATTTTACGGACCACAGAGTGATTAGCAGTTCATTTCCTTTTTTTGCAGCAAGGTTCTCCATATCTGATTCTGTGTGAGTGTACTTCCATTCAGAGAATGTAGTTAAACGGCTGAATGTTACAACTTTGGCTGACCTGAAGGACCGTATATCGTTGTTTGGGCGAATAATTGCCGGTCATCAGTTGCGATCAGCTTTTGAAAACACTGTCCAACGCCTTCACAATTTACTCCTTCACCCTGGGAGCCTCGTTCCGAAATTTGCTTTACATGCTAAACAGTTAATGGCAAATAAATTCGTTTTGTATCGTAATTTGTAGCCTGTTGAAATGTGTATTTTAAAGCAATAGGCCTTCTATAGGAAATTTTCCGAATATTTTTCGCCGTAGAATCTTTTTGAGCATTCTTTGAATTATCAATCTGCAAATTTTCGACTCAATCCGCATTTAATTAACAGTTACAGAGTTCGCTGAATATGCAATATTAATCATGATCACCAAGCATTTTAAATACGAATACAAGATAACAAATGTGAATTAAAGATTCATTTGTTTATATTAGTGGGTGTTTGAAAATCCTTTTCACTTCCGGTGTTCAAGAGAAGGACAAAATGCGAAAATTTCACATTAAGACTTTCATTGGTTGCAGTTAAATAACAATGGTAATGTTAATAGGGCATGTATCCTGGGTGCCATCATCAGTGGGTGTTAAATCAAAATTTCAATTATAGGTGTTTATAAGGAATATTGTAGTTATTAACTTCAAAATATCAGTATAAATTATAAATCAGAAAGCCCTAATCACCTTCCAGAGAAAAGGTTCTTATGAAAAGTAACAAAAAGAGACATAATAAATAAATAAAAACAATCAAAGCACTGAAGTATCAATGTGTCGGTACTATATTATCTCACAAATTCTTGTCCAAGATTTGAATGTAGAATCAGATGGCTCTTTTCATTTATTGATGTTTTCTCAACAATGTTAAAACACTACATACTGTTGCCTGTGATAATGAAACAGCGACAGCATTTGAAATTCACTACATACTGCTACAGATTCATTATTATTTACTGGCATATTAAAAAACAAAAATAAACTATTAACATTTTCAAAAAAATTCGACCGTGGGATTTTGATGTGTCTTCACGTTTTAGACCTCTCCTAGTATTTTAGGAATTTCAAATTCTGAGAATTATGCTGGTGTGGTTGATCTATCTGTCTTCAAGCACGATAACTCAAAAACTGAACCACCAAGAAATAGGAAATTCGTATATGGTCTTTAAAGCAGAACTGTAGAAAATATTAATTTTGGCAAGATTCTGTCGAAAACCGATTGTCTTATCCTATGAAACATGAAAACATATTATTTGAATCCATTTGAAGGCTTGGAAGGATCCACTCGACCATAATAATATCAAAAGTATAATTTTTATTCTTCATTAACCAACATCGCGCCTTGCCGCCGGGAGAAACTCTGCGTTCGCTTTAACCGTGCTCTCTTAGACATGAAATACGTCATCGAATTCGCCTTTCGCCTCTCTATCAGTGAACGAGAGCGAAGCTCTACAAATCTGTTCAGATTAATCTCTCTGAATTACGTTCCATTCTTGTGCATGTGAAGACGATAATTTAAAGTCGATGTATGAATTTCAGAATGTGTTGTAATCACCAGTTTGTAGAGAGGTATCGAATCGTAACCAAATGCATCAAAGGGACTGTCGATCTGTCTTTTCGTGCGTATATGAACGAGGTAACTCAAAAACGCAACAAACTAGAGTAGTGAATACTAGTATGTGATCTTTACATTACAATATTGCAGGGGAACCCCTGCCACCAACCCAACCCTTCGGGTACTCGAAGGACTAGTTGGGGTACGAGAAATCAAATTTGGTAACGTCGGAAATAAGAAAAACCTAAGAGATAAAAACTTACAGAATTTTTCCCCAAGTGAATACTTGCTATTTAATAACTACGGCACTCGAATAGTTTATTATAACGGAAGTGTAATTTTTAGCCATCCTTCTAAGTTAGTGCTAAATTATTAAATACTGGTTTCATTTGCTTTGGCGTTGAACTAATACTAATATAAAAGTGGAATAAAATGTATAATCAAAAATAAGACCTGCAAATGTTATCAATTCGCGTCATTTGCCTCTTAAGCAAACCTAAGCCCTTAGCATTATTGATAAATGCATCTTTGTATAGATGATTGGTTGGGGGAGGATATATCAGTAGGGGGTACGCGGAAATAAAAAGGTTAATCAAGATGTACTCGAGGGAGAAAAAAATGGGAACCCCTGCAATATTTAATATACAGATGGTTTAAAAAACGTGGTCAAACTGAAAGGGTAGGTCAGCATACCGATAAAAATCGTTTTCGCAATCGAACATGTGGTCTGAAATGACAAGGGTCCCCGCTACAGGAAGTTAAGTAAAAGAAAAGGATACACTCGATGAAGTGTGCAAAATAGATTGAATGGAATAAGAATATACAACAACCCAACTGCCTGAATAACAACATTAAAAGTCGTATGAGGCATGGCAGATACGATAATGGCAAGTAGGATGCAGTATTAGAAAAAAACCTTAAGGAGTGTCGGAGGAAAATAAGCAAGTGTTCAACTTTTTTGCCATCTGCAGTCATACACGCTTTGCATGTTGTTTTTCATGAAACTGGGTTGTTGTGCTGTTATAAATTTGTACTCTATTCAATATCTGTTGTAAATTTCATTTCCTGTATCATTTTCTGTTACTTAATTCAATGACAAAAAAGCCCATGTAGAGGACCTCCTTTGCACTTCTGACCCGATTTTCGTGGCGTAAATGCTTGAACTTCCCATTAAGGTTAGCCACGTTTTTTCGAAACACCCTGTATATCTGATTCTCAATGAAATCTATTTTTTAAGTTAGAAGCGCAGTTCCAACGTGCATACTGGACTCTTTTTACTATGCTCAGAAGTACAGTAGCAAGTGTACCATACTATTGAAGTATGCAAGAAAGTCAAGGTGAGAAAGGGCCCCGCTGGTTTCTTTCCCGAAATCGCCTAAACTAGTTTATGCACTTTTTTCTATACAGAGATCATTCAATTTTATGGTTTGTTATACTTTTGCGAACTGTTAAAAGAAAAAATAAATTTACTATTGATTCTGAAACCATACAGCATTTCAGACTTACCCTATCAGAACAAGATAATGTAGACATCTCTTTGACGTTGCTTAATGTTTTACATACCGTACATTATCAAGAAGGTATATTGCAGGGTGTCGTGTGCTATTATGGATAGGAAAGCAGAAAACATAAAAAAGATGGAATCAGCGATGAAAACGAAAAACGGTAGAAAAGTCAACTGTTATATCTTAAGAGAAAAAAATACATTTAATTTATTTAAATATTAAATGTCATTGGAATAGCTAGAAACATCCAAAATATGCTTTACCGTTTTACTATGCTGTATTTCCTCACTACCCCTAATTTTTTCTCCATAATCCCGTTCTGCGAAAACAGGATTTGTGAAATTTCAGGAAATATTAGGTAAGGGCGCAAATTTATCACATGCCCAGGACACAATCTTCAACCACAAGTACGTCTTTGTTTAATTATACCACTGAAATGGCGAAACATAGGTTTAATTCAGGAGTTTCAGAAACTATCGCATCGCCAGCTGCAGGAAGGGCGAGGAAACTAAGCAACCATTAGCCACGCCCTCTCGGAAGTAGACCCTAATCTAATTGAGTCGTTATTAATGTTTGCAAATGTCTTGACTTACTTTGTAATCGCACCGACTGTCTGAGTGTGACAAATACTGCCGTTTTTTTCCTGAATTATTAAAATTTATTCCGAAGTGATTAGATTAGAGAGTAAAAATATTCTGGGATATATTTTTAAATAAGGTGAAAAACACTGAACTGTGATAACATAAATAATTTTTCGGAATTAAAAAATACGATACACCGACATGTCCGTAACATTCCTCTTGATATGCTAAGATCTACAGTTGACAACGCATTAACGCGATTTAACTAGCTTTCAGGAAATGGTGTACGCCACACTGAACATGGTTTGTAGCATGTTTTAGGAGCGACTAAAAACATTTTAAACCAATGTCTTCATGTCTCAGTTCGTTAACATTCCCTGCTGGTAGTAAGTTTTTGAACTATTTTTTTCTCGGAAAATAAAATCCCATGACCTCCTGTAAATAGTTACCAAGTTTTATAACGTTTGTCGAGTAGTTTTCCTTTCATTGCTATTTTCAAGTGTAACTTTCATTTTAAAGATCCTGTATGATATAATATGGAAGAATACTAAATGCGATTAGTAATAATAATTATTAAAAGCAATAAATTCTATTCATTTTTTTCCATCTACTCCTAAATTCTCACATTCTGAAACCAACAATTTTTTCTCCCATTATCTTTATTTAATTAAAATTTGTTAGAGGCGTGAATTGACATAGAAATGAAAACAGTTCGGAATAATTATTATACAAAATACTTTCAAACAGGAGATTATATCAATTTCGGACCGCTTTTAAACATTTTCTGATTATTTCAGGAATACAGGAAAGATGCGAAGCCTGATTATTTTTAATTATTATTGAATTAAATTTTATAATACTTTTCCATATACTTTAAATATCGTTAAACTTTTTAGCAGTCTCAAAGATCAGTTAGAATGGAACATCTATTTTATTTTAAGAAAAACTTACGAATAATGAAATCCTAAAGCAAAAATTCAAAAGCTTTGACAATTTTCATTAGTAACTAACCTACGTTTCGAATGAAGTCAGAAAAAGTAGATTGTAGAACAATTCTGAAATATAAGCAGTTACATTTTACTTTTGCAAAAATTCAAAAGCTTTGACAATTCTCAATAGAAACTAACCTAAGTCTCGAAAGAAGTCAGAAAAAAGTAGATAGTATAACAATTCTGAAATATAAGGAATTGCATTTTAGTTTTTGAAATACTCCATGTTTGTGGAATGCGATGTAAAATAATAAAATTTTGACACTGCGACAAAAAAAATTAAAAAAAATTAAAACAGTTTATAGACTACTTTTATACATAACAAAAAATTTAAAACCTTTAAAAAAATCATAAATTATTTTCAAAGTTCTTTAATCGATCTTGTTCGAAGCACAGCAGTTCCATACCTTTTAATATTCCCAAAATCGCACGTTATCAATAAATTTTCCCTCTTACCAAAACATAACATTATTTCATATTTTTTTGTTATTATTAAGACATTTAATCAAGTCATGAATATTCTCAGATGTGAAATTCATTATAAAAATTAAAATGGTAATTATATCATAAAATTAAAATATATATTATATAGCCGACAAATTTAACGATGAGTTTTAAATTGCAATAAAAGAGCTTGTTCATGCTAAAGAGGCCTCCAGTATTTGGCAGTCACCTGTTCCATGTCATGACTTAAAAATATTCACCACTCGTCACATCCATTCCCTTTGGCAAGAGTCATGGGATTTAGAGATTAGTATCAAGCTTCATTTTATTAAACCACTCATTAATATCTGGACTCTTCTCCCCATACGAGTAGCCGATGTGAAATTAACTCGACTTCGCATCGGCCACACTCGTTTCACTCATAAACATCTTTTGTTTGGAGAGAGAGCACCCGAGTGCCAAACATGTCATACTAACTTTACAGTTGCACATATTTTAACCGAGTGTCCAACATTCAATTCTTATCGTGTGACTTATTTTAACTCATCGTCTCCTAACATGAAGGAATTGCTGGGGGAATTTCCCTATCCACATCTCTTTGACTTTTTAAAGGCCATACGTTTTTATCATTCTATATAATTGTTTTATCCTTTTATACTTGCTTTTTAAACTTGCATTCATGTTTTTACACGCCTGTTGTTACAATAGGAAATTCTTTATTATCAGTATTAATTTCACATTTGTTATTTTCCTGCTAACATAGTTTCCCTTCACACCATATGTATGGCGCAGTATGGCCAAGTTGGCTCTTGCGCCATTAAACCGGAATCAACCAACCATGCCCTTTATAAAGTTTATTTTTATTTACATTAAATGATACAAAAGATAACTCAAATTGTTTAAATGATTTAAAAATAAAAAACTCATGTTCATATCCTTGAAAAAAATATTTTCATCATAACACTTTTTTAGAAATTTTGTTAATAGAGTGTCCCATTTCAATGCCAGAACCTGAAATTTATATTTTTCAGATACCAAATTTAGAAAATCATTCTAAAATATAACAGAGAATTTTTTTTCGTTTGGTTTTAGTTCTCAAAATAAAGACTTAAGAAATTGGAAAAATAAAAATATAGTTTAAAATAATAAACGCTTGAAAATATTTTTTCATCCAACTCTACAATTATAAAAATGTTAAATGATTGAAATTGATTTCGATTAGTTGGATTTATTTTGCACTAGAAATAAAAACAAATGATTGAGCTCACATGAAATAAAAATACACGCACTTGCGGCCGTTACCTCAACTGAAAAAAATATCGAATTTTGATTAGTTTTCTTGCGCCGCTGTATAATGTAAAATCAGCGCCTATAAAAAGTTGAAAACGCAGCGATGGCCACACACATGTTGGATAAATAAGTTAATTTTTATACTGTGTTAGTAATTAAAAATAGTGGTAATTTATGTAATCCAGTGAAACAAGAACTAACAGCTGTTTTTAGGTATCATTTCATCAAATGCCATTACTGTTATTAAATTTATCTGATATTACTGCAAGTAATTTACTTCTCTTCTCTAAAGCTTTGTTTAATTGAAGCCATAATCAGATATGATCTTCGGCAAGACACTGGCGCTATGTAATTAACTACAGCTTAATTTTGTTCAAAATTCGAATTCTTTAATAAGGAATCTGCAAAAATAGATCTATTTTAAAAATCTACTAATAGTAAAAAAATTACTCTTATTTAATTTCTGAAATTGGCAGAGATAAGTAATTTTAAAAAATAATGATTTATTCATAAAATACTGGACATTTAGAGATATAACTATTTGCAATCGTAAAATTTTTGAAAATGATTTATATCACTTACAGCTACATATAATTTCAAAAGGGTAAAATACCAATTATCTTACGAGCTAGGACCTAAAAAACAAAGTCAAATGAAAGTATCATAAAGTATTATCCTGATATCAAAAATTTAAATAAACATGATTTTTCATTTCCTTGGCATTTCTTAATTAAAAAAGAATTTAATTTCATTCGGCTATGCTGGTAAAAAAATTCTAAATCAATAACCGAATGCTTTATTATATTTGTTTTATAAAATACAACACATTCTAACATGTAATTACCTAAGTATCATGCATAAAAATTTATGATATAATGAGAAACAGCACATTTCTAATAGGGCTCATAAAAGATTGCAGCGCCACCCGATAGGAAGCATTGAACCTCGAAATACATAAAGTGAACCTCCTGCTATGAAATTTTCAGTCTCTTAGAATTATAAACTGCCTTAGAAGTAGCTGTATGTACCATAGAAGTTGTTGCAATTTAATATAGTAATATGTCTTGTGAGAGTCTCTGTTTGTTTTGAAGGACGAGAAGGAAAACTCCAATCGTTCAAAACGAAGTTTGTGGCAGAGTTTTATGAAATCTGTAATAATCGTATAAGCTCAAGCTTAGTAAAAAAAAAGATGTTGCAGATCACCATGAAGGCTCTATTTCTGCTTGAAATTGAAGTAAAACTTTGATTAACTGTCAAACGTTTAACCTTCAGTTTCTGTTATCCGAAATCTTCTAAAAAATAAAAAGCAACGTAATTTGATTAGTATATTACCATACATTTCTCTTCATTGCTACTCTTATTTTATATTTTATTTTGATCATTTTGCAAATTAAATGAAACATATAAGTATGTTCACTTCTAAAGAATTTTATTTTCATTTTCTTCCCATCCCCCAGCAATGAAATCACGTTACTGCACGTATGTATTAAGATATTTATGCTATATGTTACAACCCTGGTCCGGATGGGGCAGTAAATCGAAGTTTTACTCCATTTCATTATACTAAGTAGGTTAATCATACAACCGGTGCTGAAGATAGTATCGTAATCCTTTAATTATGCGTTTGATGTAAGGAAAAAATTATGACGTTTTCCGTGGTAAGGTTAAAAGCGATTGATTGTTTTACGGTTGTTAGCGGTTGATTTACGTTTGCTATTTCTCGTACCATTGTCCGATTTTACATAAGATGGTTACTCACAGAAATTCTATCCAATATTAATAACATGAATAAATATATTACATAAGAGAACAAGAATTTTTTTTCACGAAAAAACCCCATCCGAAATCAAGAATCATTCACATAAACTGAGAGTTACAAAGAGCTACTCCAGTCACATAATCTCAGAGTCTCAAAGAGTTACTTCAGTCACATAGAGCTACTTTAGTGACAGTTGAGTAAGGTAAATATGTTTACGCCTCTCAATCCCAGCGACCGTTTCGCAGAGACAGCCTCCCGTCGAATTTTTTTCTATATTATTTTCCAACAGTATCATTTTATTGCATAATTATTTTCTGTCTTGTTTTTTTTCCTTGTTTTTGTTTTTCCTGTTTCTATTTTGTAAAGTATCAATGTATAAGGCTTGCATATTCCTATAAATGAATGATAAGCTCTTTCGGGCCTACTGTTGACAATCTTGTTAATATTTTAACAAAACTGTTTTCGTATTGAAGTTCAGTTATTACCTTTATAATCTTTCATTGATATATTAATGAGTATGCAATTTATTTTACGGAGTTCGTGAAACAACTGGTCATTGATTTTAGTCATTTATTCATTCCACTACGACACACCCCTGACTCTTTACCGTCAGTTTTATTTTGTGCTTGACCGGAGGAAAGAAGGTCGCTCTTGTGGTTTGCACCAATGGAAGGAGGGAGCTATAAGGAGTAGAGAGAGGTTACTTTTGCCATGAATGATCGCTGCTGTGTCGCTATTGTAACGAATCTGAAAACTGTTTAAAAGCTATGCTAGTTTTATGGCAGGAAAGAGAGTTTTACAGAGATTTTTACTGGAGGCTATGCTAATGACCCCGACATTTGCTCGCATAATCAAGAACCTTCATTTTGCCGCCAACAAAATGAAGAGTCTTGATTATGCGAGAATTATGGTCCTATCTCTACTAGGTACGGAGTAATAGAGAACTTTCGAGAGAATCTTATATGACATCACATCCTGTAGGAAAAGGTGTAAATACCGATCTACTCAAACGTTGAACTAATCTCTTTGCTGTTTTGTCCTCAGTGCAAGCTGCTGACACGAGAGACTTTGAGAGCTATTGAAATTACTGCTATAGCTATTTATTAGCGATCTGCTGTCGCCTTGCGTTGTTAATTCATACAAATGCTGGTTTTGTTTCCAGTTCTTCGTGTTTTGCTGGAATTTTCGTGGAATAAAGAGTAATTTTTTATCCTGTCTGTTGGACTGCATTCACGTACACCCATCTGTTGAGATTCGAACCCGTGTAAATAAGGTTCGTAACTCGGCGTTTTCCCGACCTTTTCGCGTAAGCACACTTAAACTCACCGACAGTGGCGGTTTTCGGCACAGGTGTTAGAGGCGGTCCCCTCGTGCTTCGAGAATCTAGGGGGCCTCAAAATCTATGCAACATACATCGTAGTGCTAAGCCGGTGTCGAATTTACGATATTGCAGCCTTAATTCAATTCACAGATAAGATTCTCTCTCTTTTCTTTAAAAAAATAAAGGAGTGAATGAAAACAGTGGAACGAAGCATTGGGAGGAAATAAGCCATAGTGCCTTTGGCGGACTGGCGAGATTGTCCGATGGGCCCCCAGGAAGTGTGTGTGTGAGAGAGAAAGAAGAACTCTTTTTTTCTCTATATAGTAAGCTTTTCTGAAGCAGATGAATAAGATAACCCTGTACAACGTTCTTCATCCGTCTTTGGGGATTTATTGCCGTCGGAATTCGACCACCAGCATTTACCGATGTTTCTCCAAAATGTTGAAACCGATCTAGAAACTCTCGAGCAACCCTCCGACTATTGGAACAGGACACCTCTTCTGTGCAAAGTTCAGGCGCAATACTCATTTAGATTTTTCTATTGGTATCGGAAGCGACTGGAAAGACAATGGATTGCATCCCTTTGGGTGAAAAGAATACAATTCTTGTGAGAAATGGCTATAAGACGTGCTTTTATTGTATTTTCATTTTATTGTCATAAAGCTGACAAATAAAGGAATTCACTATCTTTGACCATTGAAGAAACCAATTGACATCATTGAAAAGGCGACACTCACGCTTTTCTTTAAGCGTTTTTGGGGCCGTTTATATAGTCATGTTTACAACGTTTTAGTTGAGAGGCCTCAGTCTTATTGCTCTTTCTATTCTTTCGTGGAGAATAGTTAGAGAGAAAAATGGCGCTTCTCTGTTTTCAGTGAGAAGAAACACGTGCGTAACGCATCTTGTAAAAAGAAAGGAAAAATGCGTCTTTCTTTCTCCGAGAGACCTTATAGTGTCTTGAGATGCAGGTGTCAAAAGATCCATGTTCGAATACCAAATATGAAAGCAATATCAACACCAAAAGTGGGTGAGTACCTACATTTGTATTTATAACTTAAAAATTGAAAGAATAAAAATAGAATTTGTATGTAATTCCAGATACTTTTGTAGAGGTTAACCACTCGTACGCCGCATTGGTTGAAAAGTAACTACAATGATGAGAATAGTAAAATAATTCTGACATAAAACAGTAAAATATTTATCTGATTCGCAGCGATCAAAATGCAAAAATGTATTAAATTTCAATGTGAATGCTGCGATTTATTTAAACACTAAATAATTTTCTATTCAGTGTACGTTTATTATCACCACAACTCATTTCGGGATTGCCACGACATGTCTGTCATCAGCATTACACGAGGTTGCAATTGTAAAGTGATGATTTTAATTCATAATTAGGGAAAATAGCCTTTTTTAAAATTCTTCTTAATTCTTTTTCTTTCCAAAAGTAAAAATGAGTACTGTAACCTAAAAGCCCTTTTTAATTCGGACGTTCAAGTAAAAAGATTGATTATATATTGACATTTTTTAAAGATAAAGGATTTTTGAAGAGAAAAGTACGAATTAAAAAAATGTTTTTTAGTAAGAAAGAAACTTTAAGAAATTAAATATTTTATAATCCATTACATCTCGAATCTTCTATACTGCTTCATGTCAATTCGAATCTCTTTAAAATAAATTATTGAAATTGATTTAATTACAAAACTTCTACCCAAGATTTGTGTGCCTTTGTTGTGTGCTACGTCTATTGCTTCAGAATATATTTTACTGCATTTCGTCGGGTATGTCTTTAATTTATTTCAAATCATTTCATGCATAGTTTTGTTTCTAAATGCATTTAAATCTTGAGGAAGTAAGTGATTTCGTAAATTATGTTTTTAAATAAAGTTGATTTTTAAATTATAAAAAGTTAAAGCACTTGTATACAAATTTAGTCTTGAGCTAAGTTCCGTTTGCTCGCTATTATAACCAGTATTTTATGATTCATTATTATCATAAATACGTTAATTTTTATTATTTTAATTTTTATTATAAATATGATAAAATCATCAAGAAACAAAAATAAAAATTATTAAGAAAAAAAGATTGAACAAAGTAACGGATTAAAGAATCTACCAGATGAAATTTCTCAAGGCATCAATCAACCTGAGTGGATTCAAAATAAAAGACAACAGGAATGCTTTTCTGCTTTGCGCAAAGAAGCACTACCTATAACAATATTCTAAATGACTTTCAATTTTTGGGGGATGGCAAACTAGAAGAAAAAGCTTTTGAAACTTGCGTAACAAACTTAACCACAAAATATGCTGATGATATCGAAGCACATTATTTCAAGGACGAAGTGAAACATTTTATTAAATTCACAAAAAATGAAAAAGTAGTAAATCAAATGGATATGTACAAATTGATTAAAGATGGTCTACAATCAACATTTCGCAACGTGGAAACAATTTTAAAAATTTTTCTCACTCTACCAATTTGTAATGCAAGCGGAGAGAGATCGTTTTCAGTTCTGAAACGTGTCAAGAACTATTTGCGGAATAGTATGAGCCAACCGCATTTAAATGAACTGTCGCTTTTATTTATTGAAAATGATGTAGTAAAGGAATTGGATTATGAAAAAATGATAGACAAATTCTCAAAATTAAAAGCAAGAAAAGTGACATTTTAGTAATTTTATGTCTTTCCACACCTGTTTCTCTGTTCATAAAATTTTACTCCGAATTTCAAAAGTAGCATTTCGTTGCTGCTACTAATAAATCTTATATAATATTTATTTTTGTATCTCCTTCTAAAGTTTAATTTCATTTCTTGTTACCCTTTAACACTATATTTTGTTTTATTACCATTGAAGAATGTTTATTTAATTATATTTTTTATATCAGAAAACGTGTGAATAAACTGAATTAGTAAACGAATTTTTCATGGTACACTTTTGATTAGTCATATTATATATGAAACATATTGCTTTGCTTTAGAATTCCCATTTTCTTTTTTTAAAGAACAGAACATTTTAAAAGAAAGGAACGGTAAAAACAATTTTAATGATTTACTTTGTAGAGCTTAAAAATGATATAATATTTTTTTTGAATAATTATCTTAATTTACCTTCAAAAACTGTTTTAAAATTTATCAAAAAATGTTATCAGAATATATCATTCTATCCTTTGGGACAAAAGAGTAGACACTGCTTATTCCAGCTCCAAACTTAGATGGATATAAAATGGTTCTCAGTTTATGGTAAAATTCATTATATTTCATAAAGATAAAATAATGATTTATGAGATAATTTACCATTTTTTAAATGAATAAGTTGCCTTTATTAAATTTAAGTGAAGAAAAACAAGAACTTTGAAACTTGGTTCCTGTTTTATATAAAATTTGGATACTGCGATGTCCTACCCACCTAGATAGAATCAAAGACTGAAAGATATCACTGTCACTTAATTATTTTAAATTTCAAACAAAATAACTCTCTGTTTTGAATAAAAAAGATTTCTTTATCTATTTAAAATCATATATATATATATATATATATATATATATATATATATATATATATAATTCAAATTGGATAACGAAGACCAAAAATTAAAAGCATAAATAGGTTATTTTACATTACATTTTTATCATCAATAAAGTATTCTTAGGAGGGGGGCCTCAAAATAATTTTGCGCCTGCGGCCTCATATTGTCAAAATCCGCCACTGCCCACCGAACGATTTTCACATTGTGATCATGTACATCATGTACTTAATATACACAAATCTAGAGAAATTTATGCAAGTTGTTGAAAGATTACATTACACAAAGAATTTCTTTTAATATGTTCTTTGCACAAAATTTAAATCTTGATGCATATTCATCTTACTGCCTTCCTTCACGAGATAATACGCAGCAAGATAGGCGCAACAACGTTTGCCATGAGACAGTGAATCCACGTGAAATGACTTTGGTTTCGAAGTTTTTTCTCTTCGAATAGTTTAAATATATATAACATATGTTTTGATTGATTGAAATATTTAACTATATATACATACAAGGTGCCCACTTAAATAAGGGCCACCCCCCTTAACTTCAGAACGACGACAGCTTTAGTCATAAAAGCAGTGTCTAAGTATAGTAAAACGTCTATGTGCTATTCGATGAGACAATTTACAACGCCACTTGTTGGCAAACTTCAGAGCTCTTATCTCGGAAACGATAGTTATGGAGAACCTTCGAGAGAATCCTATATGACGTCGCATCGAAAGTTGTAGAGGGGTATCGATTTTGTACAAGTTTAGTTAAAACGATATTAATTAAAAGGATATTAATATAAAAGATTTAGTGAAAAAGATATTAATTTATAAAAGTGTCAAATTGAATGAAATGTCGTGCTGCCACTTATCGGCAGTTCCTATAACTGTCTGTCACATCGGTTTTTCTTGCATCTGGTTTGTATAAAAGGTTTTCTTTTTAGGAGCTTCCCCGTTTTGGAGTTTTGATTTATAAACATCGGGAAAAAATCGTTAACCTGCATTTTTTTCATTTTTTTGTCGTCAGGTGTATTTTTCGCAAATTTACGTTCGTTGGAGGAAAATATTTATTCATTTTTATCCGGTTTTTTCTCCATTATTATTCAATACTGGCGAGACGAAAATATATGTTTCTGGTGTTTAATTTATCACTTTTGGTGTACTATTAAATCGTTCATCGTTTATGTTTTTCATTTCGTTAAGAATTTTTTTGCTAAACAAAATATTATGCTTACCTGTTTTAATTTATAAAAATTGGAATTCTCGCGTTTTCATTCAAGCCAGACTGTTTTAAGGTAGTGAAAAGACTGGAATTGAAAGTTTTAATCCAACAAAAGAGGATTCAAAACAGATTTAAGTTTATTGGGGAAGCTCAGTGACAATATTTGTAGGGAGAAAAACAGAGGCGGGCATACGAAAAAATGTGGATCGCGAGAAACGCTGGATTATTAGTTATAAGGTAATTAAAAAAGGAGATTTACGTTTTGGGGGAAAGTTAGTGACAATATTTGTAAAAAAAATAAACCGGAGGCGGACATATGAAAATAAAGTAATAGAAAGACTAGATTTGAAAGATTATTTATGCTTGTTGGGAAAAGTAAGTGACAAAATTTTTGAAAAAAAAAAAAAAAAAGAAGCCGGGCATATGAAAAAATATGGATCCCGAGGCCTCGAGTGACCACAATTCTTCTCCCCACCAGAGAATGACGCATTATTCTAGATTACCCGTGTTTTCTTCTTTCGATCTGCAACGACAAAAACCAGTTTGACTACAACTTTCGCCTTTCTCCCGCTTTACCTAGCTCTAGGTCCTAGAGCAACTTTCAGCAGCTCCTTTGCGTATTCCAGCGGTATAAAAAAGAAAAAGGCTTAGGCCTTTTTCATTTTTATATTTTTGTGAATATTTCTATGTTTCATTCTGATTTTTAATCTAGGTCTTGTGTATTCAGCTTGTTTCGATTTTTTTTGTAATCGACTCATGTTTATATATCTTTTCTTCCAGAATTTTTCCAATATCACGATTGGTGCTTTTTTCGGGGGTAACCACAAAATTTGACGATTTTTTGCATGTCGTTCAGCAGGAAAAGCTCTAATTAAAATCATAGGCGAGCTTCGCCTACTGATGAGCGGCTGGCCATGATATTTTTCAATATATCAAGGATTTGTATTCCTTTTTCAACTTATGTTTCTTGTATGTTTTGATTATATATATATGAAAGTGCTTTATTTCGTGTTTAGAATTTATAATATATTTAGTTGATTTTACTTAAATATGTTATTTCATTGTTTTCTGTTTCTTACTATTTAGCTAATAAATATATGTACCAATATGTTATTTAGCATTATTGGATTAATCAATTCGAAGTTACACTTTCTCAATGATTTCAGTAATTTATTATTGCTAAGGTAAATTTAAAGCATGCATTCCTATGATAATCGACTTTCTCTTTTACGTCACATCGATTAAAAGCAGAACGTGAAAGCCGAAAGCAGTGATTCATTATGTATGAAAAAGTACATTTATTGACTTCATTTATTTACGTGTATTGATATAACGTGATTTCAAAGGACAGGCCGGAAAAACGTTACTTCAAAGGAACGTGATTTCAAAGGAAAGGCTGACACAGGCCGACCTGTGAATTACCCACCAAAATTCATTGCTGAAAATGGAAAAACCAACTTATGCCAATAGGCAGCATATATTGGAATTAGGCCTGTATATATTGGAAGTAACCTGTATTCATTTAAATAAATTATACATTTTAAATAATCAATACAGACCGCTCAATTTATCGAATAAAACGCAAGCAAATTAAGGTGTATAACAATTCTAAATTATTCATTCATAAAATACTACTAACAGTTTGCGTTTCGCATGCTATTGCTTTATTTTCATACTAATGTATTTTTTAGCTGTTGCTTTCTCTACTATTTTATTTTACTTTATTTTGTTTTAATATTATTGCTTATATTTTTTCTGCTTTCGCCACTCTCGTATTTTTGCGTAAGTAGGTTTAAAAAAGCAATTTTTAAAAAAATTTTTTACTAATCCGAATACGACGGGGTGCAATTTTTTTTTGTTTTTGTTTCTCTCTCCTTTCACCGCACTGAAATATCTTTTTTTGTATATCCAAACATGGCTCTTTTGCCAATAAAAGAGACAACCAACCAACCAGCAATATCTCTTTTCACCGCACTTGTATTGTTCTCAATATTGTAACAAGCAGGTTTTTTAAAATTTTTATTCACGTACGAGCGCATTCCTGCAAATGAGAGAAAATTCCAAAAAGTGGTACATATTTGATTCATAGTGTAAATAAAGAAATACTACTTTTGAAACGATGTTTCATTTTTATTTTTACTGACGCAACGTAAAATGTTTGTCTTCAATTTCCGCAGTCGCTAAAGTTGTAGAGTATTTGTTAAAGAATTCTAAATTTTTCTGAGAATCTCATCTACAAACGCAAATGCAACAATCTATAACAAGAAATTAGAAAAGTATTCAGGCTGAGAGGTTTGTAATTCAGCCAGAGCATTTTTTTCAGTCAGACTATAGGCTATTCTTAATCATGTTAATGTTTTATTATGATATGATTAATAACATCATAAAAATTTGCTAATGTCGGTCACATATAGAATGTTTCTTATAGACCCTTGCGGTCCAGTGGTGTAAGTGCTTTAGAGAACTTAAGCATGATATTCATCACCAAGCCATTCCACGTTTCTACCACAGGGTGTCAAAACAATAATCAATGTAAGAAACCGAATACACGAGGAGAAAGCTGTAATTCCATCGGGTTTTGATGGGACCGAGCCTCTCTCACAAAAGCAGAAACCACAAAAGGCAGTAAAATGTGGATGGGACTCAATCTGTGGAAATCAAGGCTGGAGAGGTGGTGGCGCAGTAGCTTTGGGGATCGGGTAGCCCATATGTGCGGCTGACACAGGCCTACCTGTGAATTACCCACCAAAATTCATTGCTGAAAATGGAAAGGGTCTGCTAGGAAGTCCTGCAAATGGATTGGAACAGATAAATCGTGAATGTCCAGATTTATACTTGCAAAGCATGCGGTGTGAGGACAACATCGCTAACATCCATCGGGTTAGGGAGGGGATTTACCCTTCATCAACTGAATCTTTCGAATCGAGTACTTCCACGACGGTGGAAAATATGTCTTCACTCATCAGGCACTGGCAGGGAAGACGGATAGGTATATATAAATTTTTGGCAATTATTGGTTTCTAAATCTGTCCTGATCATACTTCAACCAGCATTCATTTTCATCCTTTGAAATAGCATGTTATTACTACCTGCTTCCAGTTTTTCACAACTAAACGTGCCATGAAAACAAATGTTAAGGGTTCAATGGCGGTTTTTTCTTGAAATCATTCTTATTAGGTGCAAAATCATCAATGCAGTCTACATCAGCAACGTAAGTCAATCTTTCTTTTATCACCATTCCATCTATTAGATGGACACAGTCTTTCTACCTCACTAATATAGCTGGACTGAGTTTTAAAGCAATTCGCCTAATTTATACAAAAGCCTAAATTTTTGAAACATTGTTAGAGTGTCTGATATCATTGAAATAATTTTAAACATATTCAATAATATAAGCTTTTTACACCATTTTTTAAATTCCTTTCAGATCTATAGGAATGTTTAACATGAACTACTATAAAATTTCATTTTTTATAACTAATGTAATCAAAGTAATACAAAAATTTCAGATTTGAAGAAAAGTAAAATTTTTAGGTTGATGTAATATCATATGTCCAGAATATGTAGGACCCATATACCTTCGTATGAATGAATGAAACAATTGAGATGAAATTTAGTAAGAAAATCTATATTAGTATTAATCTTGTATCCATACTACCTTTTGTAAAAAATAAAAAAAAATTATTTGATAACTATGAGTTACTGTATGAAATAAAAAAATTATAAAGAGATTTTGAAAAGTATAAACTCTTTTCTGTGTAAACCTGCTTTGCTTCAACAATCAAAAAATTTCTCAGAATCTTGTGAGCTCTTCCACTATGTAGGTATATTTTAAAAGCAAACGTCTTCTCCTTTACTCACCGACGCTTTCCTTTGCTTTCACTATAATGCATGGCAAATGAGAGGCTACAAATTTATACAAATATGGCTTACCGGCTAATTTTGATTTCAACTCACTAAAAAACCAAGCAGAGGAAAGCTTTTCATACAACATTTTTTCAATTTTTAAGCACTTGAAAATATACTTTTGATTTTTTTGTGTTCTAAGGATTTCCCGTAGATGACCATTGATGCCACGCAAAGAAAGTGAAAAGATAAATGATTTTTGGAACATGAATGTTCTGTGTTACAAATTACATTTCTTATATTTTTGGAATATGAAGGCTCTGTGTCAAACCTACAACATATGTCCATTGGGATACTGCTGAAGGCAAAAAAGAAAGATCATCATATGTTAATTACACTTCTTCTAAAATAGGAAGACAGGTAAAATTTGTTGATCTACTCTTTAACGTATTAGAGAAGTAGAACTCAGAAAAATTTTAGTGAGACATATTGGTATTCCTGAAGCCATATCTCGTTTTGTTTGGTGGCGCATTCCATTTTAAGGCCCACAAACAACTCTTATACCTGAAAAATAATATTATTTAGTAAAAGAATTATTTTTGTTCAAAAACCCAAATATTTTTTCAATAATCTCTAAATTATATAAATATTATAAGGAACAATGTTAAAGGTATGCGATTTGTGATTAAAAAATATCGGGACATATGTCTTCTACAGTCAAAGCAAAAAGACGAAGAACGAAAGCGTTTGGCAAATATTAACCATAAACCCTCCGGCGCTTACGCTGAAAATAACAAGGTAGTAGCTCCTATGATTTCTGTACAGTAGAACTTTATAAAAATGTATGTTGTGCTGTCTTCGAATTTTTTATGGGAAAGAAAGTTGGCCAGACATCTGAATAAAATTTTCCCGAAAACGTGATAATAATCTGTAGTGAGACTTCCGTAAAAATGAAGAAAATTTATGGAAGAGATTCTATAAGACACACAGCAGTAGTTCAAACAGTTTCAATATGGCTCTTCAAAGTGTCAAAAGTGATGAACTCTAAAACACTGAAAAATGCCAAAACACCTGTGGGTGAAATTCATCAATCTCTATTCGTTAGTTATACGAAGAATGCAGCATTAACTATGGCTCTGTTCAGTGCACTCTGACTGAAAATTTGGACACGAGACATGCGTTTGCCAAGTTTGTGCCAAAAGTTTCCCATGCAGACTAAAAAGATGCTGAATTTCCTTGAATGTGCTGAGATTGAAGAAACCTTGAAAATGAATGTAAAAGTTAATGAATAGTAGGCTTATGGCTATGGTTCCAGGACAACTTTCCAACTCACTTATCTCTAACATAATAAACACGAAAATAGCACGGTATACACATCCTTAATGAATTTTATTTAATGAAGATTTGAAAGCATGTAATAAACCTTTCTTATGTCATGTGGTCCAAATTACAAATGCAATCACTATGAAACACCTTGGCGGGTTTCATTCTACCTTCTTAATGTATTTTCCAAATTCTTATAATATACGGCACATCTATGTTCCTAAGGTAATAGAAGAAAAGACTGTATATTGGAATGAAGGTAAATATAATAATAAATCAAAGCAGAATAAGAATTATAAAATATTTAGCTACAAGCATTTTCTTTCCCTCAAGAACATGGAACCACACAATAATCTGATATTTCAAAATGAACAATAATGGAGTACAGTTTTGGTTCGGGAAGGCACGACTCATGGTGGATAGTTCCAGGCTGTTAAATGGAGGGCGCTGCAGGATTTTGCAAACTCCACATAGAAATCACTCTTACGCATTAGCGAACGCCGAAATTCTATTTTAAACCCTGCTTATTATCTGGTAAAGACTCCGAAACCAAACGATTATCACCAAATAATGATTATTTAGCAGTCATTTTTCAAACCAATGAAACAAGCTAAAAAAGTGTTAAAAAATTAGCACGTTTGTACCTGTGCTAGACCGGTCGGGGGGTTGTGGGGGAAGCGCATAGCCTCGAGGGCTTTCATCTTCCTTTGCTGACTGGAATAAATTAGGTTAGTGACATGACATTTCATTTGGGCCTGAATAAAAAGTATTACAACAAGTTAAAGAAAGCAGAATAAAGAACATTAAGTCATTTATGCAATGGTACTGGTGATAATCGCTAATCAATCAATTGGTACCTGAAACGAAGTGAGTTATTTAGACTTTTTTTTTAATAGTAGCTCAATTTTGCTTACCTAATGGGCAGACATGCCTCTGATGCAAAAACAGTCAGTCGGAGTGGGTGGAGGAGGAAGTAGCCGGGGGGGGGGGGGGGCAATTTTCCAGGGCGCGCGGCCCGGGGCCGGCGGCTGTTGCGATTGCTTCGGGGGTCGTAAGCAGGGATGTTTTGGATTGCAGTGTTGTCGCTTGCATCGACTTTCCTAAACGCTTTTTCTGCTATTCTCTGGAAATGCTTCTGGATGGTTGGGAGACACAGGTCTTTCCTGATATTGTTGTTGCGAATGTACCAGGGCTGCCGGGCGATGAGCCTGACAGTTAGGTTTTGGAGTCTCTCTAGGGTTTGCATGTGGACTTTTGCCGCGGCTCCCCAAACCGGAGAGGCGTAGCTAATGAGGGGGCGCAACATGGACTTATAGAGTAATAATCTGTTACCCAGCGAGAGTTTGGATTTTTTCCCAATAAGCGGCATCAAAATTGCCCTCGAAGTCTTGAGCTTAGCCTTAATATTTGATATGTGCTTTTTAAAAGTCAGCTGTTTATCTAACGTAATACCAAGATATTTAACTTCGCTGCACCATGGGATAGCTCGTCGAAAAAGTTTTTTTGGGGGGGGAGGCAGTTTCTTAGCTTTTGTGAAATACATAGCCTGGCACTTGTCTTTGTTAATCTTGATTTTCCATTTGATTAACCATTTCTCCAGTTCGGCCAGGTGGTTGTTTAATTTTTCCACATTGATATGTTTTACAGGGCCCATGCACATGATCGCAGTGTCATCGGAAAATAAGCAAATTTGCGTGTCAAGCATTTGACAGATATCATTAATGAAAATATTGAAGCAGTGGGGCCCAAGTCTCGACCCTTGGACCACCCCCGCTTCAGTTGTCCTTGGTGTGGACAGCTCATTACCCACTCTGACCACGAATTCTCTATTTTTCAGGTAAGACTGAATTAATAGGATCATTTGCTTGGATATTTTTAATTTATGTAGCTTGTAGATAAGTCCGTCTATCCATACTCTGTCAAATGCCTTTGCAATGTCGATGAACACTGCGGCCGTGTCGAAATAGTTATTAAATCCTTCCCTGATGTGTTCCGTCATTCTGAGGAGCTGCTCCGTAGTGGACAACCCTTTCCTGAAGCCGAACTGGAAGGGGATTAACTTGTCCTCCGTTTCCGCCTCCAGGCGATTGAGTATGATCGATTCCGCTAACTTGCTGAGCGATGACAATAGGCTGATGGGGCGGTAACTGTCAGGGGACTGAGCATTCTTCCCTGGTTTGTAAATTGGGACCACTACCGCAGTTTTCCAGCTTTTAGGAAAGTGGCTTAGTTTGATTATACAGTTTATCAGGTAGGTTATCCTAACAATTGTTCTCTGGGGGAGATGCTTAAGCATGAGATTGGTAATTCGGTCTTTGCCTGGGCACTTCCTGCTTTTAAGCTTTTCAATTTCTTCACCCACCTCTGCCGGGGAGCAGGGCTTAATTTTGTTCATTGCCGGTTTCCTGTTTATCAACTTAATTCTTCTCTCGACGATGAATTCCGTGGGGGGGGGGGGGGGGGGGGGGAAAAGGTCGTTGGCCCTTTGAAAATCACAAGGCTAGGTTATCTGCGATTGCCTCTGCTTTCTCAATATCCTTCTATGCTACTTGGTTAGCTGTAATAATTGGGGGCATTTTGTTCTATCATTCGTGTAAGTTTTAACTAGTTTCCAGAGGGTATCGTCACCTGGTTCGATACCAGTAATTAGGTCGGTCGTTTTTTTTCTCGTTATGATCACGGTAGAGCTTTCTCAGGTATTTCTGGGCTCTGTTTAATTTATTTTTATCGGCAGGGTGCCTAGTCCTTTGCCAGATTATTTTGCAGCGGTTCTGTTCCCTAACCTGCTGATTAATTTCATCTGTGACCTGTGCTAGATACTTCGCTCCATTTCAATTTCTCCTTTAACCATATTATATAGAAACAAGATTGGAAATAAGGTGTATAAGATAGGCTATAAAAAAGGCCAAAACGACAACGGAAACCACTGTTTATAAGTGATATGAAATATTTATAAACATCTTTATGGCCCTGAAAAACGACTTTCGGTATTCTCTGCCCAGTTCTTTAAACCAAGCAGTTTAAAAAGAAAATTGAAGAATGGATTGAATTACATTGTTTTCTCAACTCATATTCATATTTTATATAGAAATCAATTACTTAAAAATAGTGGTAAGAACTAGAAAACAAACTAACTTGATTTTGATTGTGTAAATAGTTTCCATATAAAAGTCCATATGAAAATGTTCAACCGATTAACTCTTTCCAGCAGGGATGTAGAGCCGAATGGAGATTAGTAATAATCCAATTATGAGCAGGGGAGGGGAAGTTTTATATAGTTTCAAAATATTTTAAGAAAAATCTGTGTTTCCATTGGAAAGTTTGAAGTTAGTGCTATTATAAATATGTATATGTCGAAAAAAACTTCAAAGTCTACCATCCATTTTCTAATATTTTTCATATCTTTCTGTAATGATTTTATTACTTAATGTATTATTCACGGCCCAGACATCAACGAATTCTGACGTCTGCTAGACTCCGGCTTAACATGCGTTTCGCCACGTCTTTAGAACTGTTATACAGAGGACAGTCGCGGATACGCCGCACAGATTGCACCTCATCATATTATCTTGTCTTGTCTTAATGAAATATTAAACACGAAAGATACTTTGTAGACACACCGTACATTTATGCATTGACACATTTCAAAAAATAATTAAAAAAAAAACTAAAAATGTTGGAACTAAGAATTTTTAAAACATGAGAGTGAATCTCAAAAAGTTTTTTCAAATAGGTAAAATGCCTTTTCGGTGGTCTAGGGGATCGTAAATTACTGGAAATCAAAAAGTTGTTTAGAGCCATTATCTAAGAAAATATTAAACAGACAGAAAAATAAAAGCATGTGTTTGTAGGGAATTACGCTCTTTAATTTGTTAATTCACATGTAGTGCGAAAACCGAAGAGTTTTCGTGATATTCCAGAAAAACTGAAAAAAGAAAACAGGAAACACGTATCAGCTTCTGCTGATCGGTAGCAATTGCTGTAACAAATTTAGAACGTCGTAACGCCGCGTTACCTATCAGAAAAAAACTTTTTGAGATGCGCTCTTATTAAAAAAAAGGTAGTACCAACATTTTTAGGTTTTTTCTATTATTTTTTTTAAATCCGTCACTTAGTGAGAATCAAAGAATTCCAATGCTACATATATCTGAAAAATAATAATCTGAATTATGTGGTATCTAAGCATACGCAAACAGAAGAAATCTATTAAAAGTAGTATATAAATAAATAGTTAAGTCTTCATATTTTGAAATTTATAAATTAAAATGGTGTAAAATTATATTTAATAATGAAAATGTTTTCGTGATATATGATGATCCCTTAAATGCATCGTTTTACGGCGAAAATAGGAAATTTAATGTAACTTCAAAATCTTCTTTTATGCATAATCTGAAATTTTGCATAGGCTTATCAATTAACCTTCTGGATCAATTACTTTTAATATTTATAAAACTTGCTATTCAATAATTTTGTAAGCGTTAAATTTGGTAAAATATTCCATTAACTTAAAATTATCGTAAGATCAAAATTAAAAGTGAAAAAAATGTAGAATACTTCATACTACTACAACAAAAAAATTCTATGTCGAGAACTATATTATTTCTCAAGATAAAAATTCAAAATGTTTCTTATTAACACTAAAACCTCAAAATTTCATTTGCTTATAATTCCGAAACCAAAAATGCTGGGATGATGGGAATTGGTATTCCAGCACAAAATTTTATGCAGTTTCAAAATTATATTAAAAAACTGTGTGTCTACATTGGATGTTTTGAAGTTAATCCTATTATAAATATGTATATGACCCCTTATGGAAATTGCAAACATGAAACCTTTTACTAGACCTTATTTCCTGAAAATTGGTCGCTTTTGTTTTAATAAGCGATGAACGATAGCAAAATAATGCGGGGTTTATCCTTTTTTATTCCGCGACTGTGTCTAAGTATGATATTTTATGCACTGTATCGCTTCTTCTTCTCCCTTTGTTTCCTCACGTATGGTATATAACTGCAGTTTTTGTTCTTTTCTATCCAATATTTGATGTTTTTAGCGTCATTTCTTTGTTTTGCTTTGGCGTCTCCCAATTTTTGAGGACTATTACAATTGATAACTTGTTTCCGTGGGTATTCCTGTAATTAAAGATAATAATTCCATTTGCTTAAACAGTCCAATTTAGAAAGATCCTTGTGGTCCCATCTACGCATTTTTTTGGCAATGACAAAAAATTCCCCTAACCTCATCTTTAAATTATTTCAATAAAATTCTTGTAGTAAATTGTAGTCAAAGAAATTTCATATCCGAATATATAACAAATTACTTTCCTCTTTGCTTTAAAAGAGCATAGAGGCTTTCTGCCTTTTTAAAAAATAATGAATAGATGTTATCTAAATATAAATACTTGTTCTCTAATTGTAACTACGTGGCGCTTAACGCTTTCCCGTTTATTGGTTTCGCAGCGAAACCACATATTGATCTTTTTTTTATAATGCGTATGGGTGAGACGAAGCTTAATCTTTCATTCATAACTTAAAATTCCAGTTCAATACCTTTAGTATTCTCACAGATAACAGCATTAAAAGAGCTAAATTAGAGAGCATCTAAGAGAAACAAAGTAATGAGGGTTCTTTGACAAATGGATGTTTTTTAATTGATTCATACAACCCAGTTTCATGAATCACAATATTACCACTCATATGCGGCTTTGACAAATATAGTAATTCCAAGTAGGACGCAGCATCAACAACAAACATTTAGAATACCTAAATGAATGTTCGAAGCGATTGTCGTCTAAGGTGATACACGCCTCTCATGCTGTTATTCATGCTACTGTTTTATTGCGCTATTGTAAGTTTGTATTCCATTCAATCTGTGTATTCATCTGGTGTATCCTTTTCTTTTACTTATATCGCTGAGAAATAGTATCCTGCTGCGAATCAACTTTACATTTCCCATCCCTTGTTTTGTTGCGAAAATGGCTTGTTTCTATATCCCTGTTTTCTATCCCCTGAGTTTGTCTAAGGATTTTTGAGTCACCTTGTATCAAATACCTTTATCCATTTAATTTATATTATAGGGTGTGTGGTCATGTATTTATTTTCGTGTGCATAGCTTCTAAATTTAAGAAGAGATAATAAAATTTTAATAGAGTGCTTTATTTTAAAGAGAAATTTTAACTGACCTTTTCAAATCGATCGTTCAGCATTTCGTATGTTTGTCTGCAAATTTGTATGTTACCCTATCATGGCCAAACGGCTTGCGCAATAATTTTGAAATTTGGAATAATGTTCCTTGCAGTGGTTAAAAGCGATACATGCGTAAAGATTTTCATTTTAGAATTCCGTTTCGAGATGGTAATATTTTCAAAGGTTGGAAAGTTTGGCAGTCAGTGACGGGTTGGGCATCATTGAAATACTTGAGGTATTTGGTAATGCGAGACATGGAATTGTAATTTTGTAAATAGTCATAATTGACGACATTGTGATTTTGTTACAACTGAAAAAAATCAGACATTCAATTGTCATTTTCTTATTATTGATAAAATGAAACATTTAGGAATAATTTTTTAAATACTAATAAATCAGAGACTTGGGCAATTAGCATAGGTAAAAAATAAATAAATAGAGATTGCTTTTTTCCTTTTAAGTTCTATCTAATCTTATTTTTTTCATTTTTCGTAAGTATGCTTTTCCAACGAATCTAGCCAAATGATTCATGCTATAGAAATTTGAAGAATATTATCTGTTAATTGTGTTAGGTTTTTCGACGTATTTAGTACGACAATTTTCATTTTTTCCGTTATAACTTTGGAACTCCTTTCATAAAGCTCCCAATATGTCAATAATAGCAAATGACTTTTAATTGCAATTTTGATGATGCAGAAAAAAGCAGAGACCTTTACTGAAAATTTAAATAAGGAAAAAAAAACCCTTTTAATCTTTAACGTCTAAAATGAAGACCAGATGTAAGAATTCTTTTTTGTTTTTTTGCGGTTGGGGTGGGGGATATGAATTCGCTAGCGATTCAAAATGTTCTGTGCTCTCCAGAATGTTTTAGTAACGCATTATCTAAATACCTTCTAGAATTGTTTTTATTAATTTTTAATTTATTTCGTTTAATTCCAAGTTAAAATAATGAATAAATTATTTTCATATCTGAATTTATTTCGTTTGTTAAATACATCTAAGTCTGGTATCAATTGCATTTGTTTTATTTTACCTAGCAAAGCATTCAATAAAGAAAGTAAAAAAACCCACTTCTAAGAAATGCTTTAAGTATGTTATAAATGAATTCTATTTTATAATTTCAAGTTCTATTTTGTAACTTTTATTCAAAATTATGTATACCATTTCTTTACTCCAATTACATACTTTAATAGTAAAAATAAGTGATGAATATCAGTTTCAGCTTCAAATTTTTCATTTATTATTGGTGTGCTTGTTTTAAGACACAGTTTTTCTTAATTCGAATGCTTTAACAAATCAAATTTCTAATTTCACCTGTTGAGTTTTGAATTAAAGAATTATCGCTGTACGCAACTCAAAAAGGCATTTAAATAATGTATAAGATTTAATAAATCACATTAATAGTTGTAGGATAATGACCCATAGCATTTCCAAATAATAAATAACCACAATCAGTAAATGCAACCTATGATCCGCGGTTCAGACAGTGACCCACGAAGGCATTTTAAATGAACCACGCGTTGATTTTTATAAACTTTTTTTAGCATAAAAGAAAAAAAAACAGACAATCGAAAATATTAAAGTTGCAGTATAAATATCTAATGTCAAATTCATAAAAAAATATTTCCCGTAGATGTTGTCAAGGTTTTTGTGTTTGGTATTACTGCCCATTTCTATTAGTGTTTTTTAAACATCGATAGACTATTGATACTTTATAAGCCAAGTCAATAGTATCTGGTTTTCGGAACCATTTGCTGAAACAATCGATAGTTTCGACTTTCTCAAAACTATCTACCATCGATGTTTAAGGAACACTAATTTGAGTGACTCATGACAGTCACGTCATAAGCTCGGCGCGCATATTCGTTGCATCGTAGAACGGGGATGTACCAGCTTTTAGTGTTCAAATCAGTGGCAGGCTTGGCATACTCGTCTAAGTGTTTAATACTTCAGCTTTATTATTGTTATTATTATATTTTCTCATCTACATATATATGTACGTGGAATTGAGCCCACACACACAATCATTTTTATTTATTCTATAATATCTAATTTTTTTTATTAACTTTTTGACGTCCACCTTTATTTTATGCTCTTCGTTTTCGAAAGTTTTAAAAAGAACAATAAACGTCAATTTATTAAAAAGGATTTTAAAAGTGTAAACAAAAAAGTCAACTGTCAAATTTTTCTGTTAGCAAGTTTCCGTACATTTAATTCGACAAATTGTTGGTATCCATTTTACCACACCTTCCCCCACCCTTTCCACGTGACACCTCTGACTTATTGCCCTCATATTAGTATTTAAAAATTATGAACAAAATTTGACCCACTTCTCAAAAATTTCGCCATCACCGTCTTGAGAATTTTAGCTTTGCGTCTTACAACCTTCACCTATTGATAATTTAACCACATCGAAAGACAGTACTAATTTTGATTACCAGCTTGGATATAAAAACACAAGCTTTAAATAAAAAAAAAGAAGAAATATAAGTACTCCCAATTGTAGTTTAAGATTAAGAAAAAATATTTATATGAAAAGATCATAATAAAATAGTGGTAAATTTTGTAAACAGTTCTTTTCACATTTAAATATTTCGTATTTATCTACGTTAATTCCCAAACTATTTTTAAAAAATGATTGGCACATGTGAGAGTTTATTAAGTTCTTTCATATCTGTTCGAAGAATAATTGTCAGTTTTTCTGCAAACCGGATTAATTTTTTTTTCTATTTTTCCATAACTGTTATTATTGTGAATAGCGTGTTTAATTATTTTCTGAATCAAGTGGTTGAAATAAAATGAGAGACAAGCCGTTTGCAAAAGCCTTGTTTCTATGATTTGCATCTTTTTTTTGTTATTATTTTTTTATGATTGGGTAAGCGAATGGTTTATTCTAAATTCTTAATGCTTGCTTTGAATGAATTTTGTGCTCAAAAACTAAGATAGTTCCTTGAAAATACTGAAGCTTTTTGCACATTGCAATTGTTGGTTGTGTATTGCATTTCGTACATTTCGTTGTAGAGTAGGGTGCAATGGGACAGTAATGAAATTTCTATGGAAACACACTGTTATTACTGTACGAAAAAGTAATTATTTTATTTTCATTAGGTGTTTGTTGTCGATTTCCGAACGACGCCTAGACCTCGATATCATAACCTCATTTTTGTTAAATATTTGGACTGTAAAATTGGTAAATTTGTTGTCAAGATGTAAATGTCCAGCTTTAAAAGACTGACAAGCTACAGAACAAACAAGCTCCTTCCTCAAGATTCGAATTCCTCAGCAACATGCCTTGGCTAGAACCACTTGTTCCACCAGTCACTCAGGTTTCATATCGTTCTGATTCAAAAACGCGATGTTTCAACCTCTGCGGAATAGACTTGCAGCAAGTCTATTCCAACCCCTCCCCCTTGCAGTCACCAGAAGGAGCTCCAGAAATCCGACCTGGATTTACAGTGTTTTTATGACTAATGTTAGTCTATTCAGAAGACCCTGAAAACAGTTCTATTGCTCCAAATGAAACAAAATTTCGCTATGATGTAGTACAAGTGACGAGCTCGAATGATGACCTTGAATGTCGGCAGCGTTTTTCGTTTAACTAAAAAAAAATACTACTAACAGTTTGCATTTGGCATGCTATTGCTATTTTTTTCATAGTAATGTATTTTTTAGCGTTTGTTTTCTCTGCTATTTTATTTTACTTTATTTTGTTTTAATATCATTGCTGATATTTTTTGCTTTCGCCGCACTCGTATTTTCGCGTAGATAGGTTTAAACAAGAATTTTTTAAAAAAATTTCTATTAATCCGAATACGACGGGGCGTAACTATTTTTGTTTTTCTCTCCTTTCAGCGCACTACAATATCTCTTTTTGTATAACCAAACATGGCTCTTTTACCAATAAAAGACACAACAAACCAGCAATATCTGTTTTTACCGCACTTCTATTTTTCGCAATACTGCAACAAGCAGGTTTTTTAAATTTTTACTCACGTACGAGCGCACTCCTGCAAATTAGAGAAAATTCCAAAGAGCTGCACATATTCGAATTATAGTGTAAATAAAGACATGTTACTTTTTTATTTTTACTGATACAACGTAAAATGTTGATCTTCAATTCCCGCATCCACTAAAGTTCTAGAATAGTTGTTAGAGAATTCAAAATTTTTCTGTAGAATCTCATCTACAAACAGAATTGCAACAATCTATTACAAGAAATTAGTAAAGTATTCAGGCTGAGAGATTTTTAATTCAGCAAGCGCAATTTTATCGTGTCAGACTATATGCCATTCTTAATAGTTTTAAGATTTTATTATGATATAATTAATAACATCATAAAACTTTGCTAATATTGATCACATATAGAGTGTTCCTTAGAGACCCTTGCGCTTGAGTGGTGTAAGTGCTTTAGAGAACTTAAGCGTGGTATTCACTACTAAGTCACCTTAACTTTATTTTTAACACAGGATGACGAACCCCTTCATCAATGTAAGAAACCGAATAGATCAAGGAGAAAGATGTAATTTCGTCGGGTTTGGATTTTCATTCGGCCCACTACGCCATTAAGCTGAAATACGATAGACAGTTAGGGGGACCGAGCCTCTCTCAAAAAGAAAAAACTATAAAAGGGGGGGAGGGAGAATGTAGATGGGAGTTAGTCTGGGGAAATCAAGGCGGGAGAGGTGGAGGTGCCGTAACTTAGGGGATTGGGTTGCCCATATGCGCGGCTGACACAGACAGATCTATGAATGACCCACCAAATTTTATGGGCTGAAAATGAAAAGGGCCCGCTAAGAAGTCCTCCAAATGCATTGGAACCGATCAAAGGTGAATGTCCAGGTTTATGACAACATTGCCACCATCCATAGGGTTAGGGAGGGGATATGCCCTTAATCAACTGAATTTTTGCAAAGGAGTAATTCCACCACGGTTGAAAATATGTCTTGACTCATCAGGCACTGGCAGGGAAGACGGATAAGTGTATAATAGTTTTTGGCAATTATTTGTTTTTAAATCAGTCCTGATCATGCTTCAACCAGCTTTCTTTTTCATGATTTGCAATAGCAAGTTATTATAACCTGCTTCCAGTTTTTCACAACTAAACGTGCCACGAAAACAAATGTAAGGGTTCAAATGGCGGCTTTTGCTTGAAATCATTCTTATTAGGTGTAAAATCATCAATGCAGTCTACATGAGCAGCATAAGTCAAACTTTCTTTTATCATCACTCCATCTATTAGAAGGACACACAGTCCCTCTACCTCACTAATATAGCTGGACTGGATTTTAAAGCAATCCACCTAATTTATACAAAAGCCTAAATTTTTGAAACATTGTAAGAGTGTCTGAAATCATTGAAATAATTTTAAACATATTCAATAATATAATCTATTTTCACCATTATTTAAATTCCTCTCAGTTCTACAGTATTATTTGACATGAACTACAATAAAATTTCATCTTTAATAGCTAATGTAATCAATATGATACATAAATTTCAGATTTGAAGAAAAGTAAAATTTTTAGGTTGATGTAATATATATATATATATATATATATATATATATATATATATATATATACAATATAATATGATGTAATATATCCAGAATATGTAGGACCAATATACCTTCATATAAATGAATGAAACAATTGAGATGAAATTTAGTAAGAAAATCTATAAGAGTATTAATCTTATATCCATACTAGCATTTTTTTAAATATAAAATTGTGTATTTGATAATTATGAGTTACTGTATTAAATAAAAAATTTGTAAACAGATTTTGAAAAGTATAAACTCTTCTCTGTGTAAACTTGCTTTGCTTGAACAATCAAAAAATTTTTCAGAATCTTGTAAGCTCTTACACTATGGAGGTACATTTCAAAAGCAAACGACTTCTGCTTTGCTGAACAAAGATTTTTTCTTTTTTCACTACAATACATGTGCAGATGACATGCTACAAATTTCATATAAATATAGCGTACCCGCAAATTTTGCTTCCAGCTGACTTAAAAATAACCAAGAAGAGGGATGCTTTTCCTACAATATTTTCTTCAACTTTGAAACACTTTAAAATGGTGTTTTAATTTTTTTTGTTCTAAGGATTACCCGTAAATGACAAATGATGCCGTGCGAAGAAAGTGAGAAGATATATGATTTTCGGAACATGAAGATTCTGTGTTACAAATTATATTTCTTATATTTTTGAAATATGAAGGCTCTGTGTCAATCATTACAACGTATGTCCACTGGGATACAGCTGTAGGCAAAAGAAGAAAGTTCATCACGTGATAATTACAGTTCTTCTAAAATATGAGACGTTTAAAATTTGTTGATCTAGGCATTAACGTATTAGAGAAGTAGAACTCAGAAAAATTGTAATCAGACATCTTGGTATTCCTGAAGACATATCTCGCTTTGTTTGGTGGTACGTTCCATTTTAATGCCCATAAACACCTTTTATATCTGCAAAATAATGTTGTTTAGCAAAAGAATCATTTTCGCTCGGAAACCCAATTATTTTTTCAATAAACTTTGAATTACCTAAATTTTATAAGGAACAATGTTAAAGGTGTGCGAGATGTAATTAAAAAATACCGGCGCAGATGTTTGTCACAGTCAAAGCAAAAAGACAAAGAGCGGAAACTTTTTGGCAAATAATAACCCTGAAACCCCGATGCTTAAGCTGAAAATAACGAGGTAGTTTCTCCTATTATTTATGTGCAGGAGAACTTTTACAAAATGTATGTTGTGCTGTCTTCGAATTTTTTATAGGAAAGAAAGTTGGTCCGAAATCTGCATAACATTTTCCCGAAAACGTGGTAATAATCTGTAGTGAGACTTCTGTAAAAATGAAGAAAGTTTATGGAAGAGATTCTATATGACACACAGCAGTAGTTCAAACATTTTCGATATGGATTTTCAAAATGCCGAAAGTGATGACCTCCAAAAAAATGATAAATGCCAAAGCACTTGTGGGTGAAATTCATCAATCTCTATTCGTGAGTTATATGAAGAATGCAGCATTAACAAGGGCTCTGTTCAGCGCACTCTGACTGAAAATTTGGACAAGAGACATGTGTTTTCCAAGTTTGTGCCAAAAGTTTCCCATGCAGACCAAAAAGATGCCGAATTTCCTTGAATGTGCTGAAATTGAAGAAACCTTATTGCAAATGAATATAAAAGTTAATGTATATTAGGCTTTTGGCTATGGTTCCTGGACACGAAGCATTCGAAGAGATCGAGTGCAGTTCCAAATCACCTTTCTCTTACGTAACAAATTCGAAAATAACACGGTATATATATCCTTAAAGAATTTAATTTAATGAAGATTTAAAAGCATGTAATAAACCTGTTTTATGTCAAGTGGTCTAAATTAGAAATGCAATCACTTTGGATCACGTGAGTGGGTTTTATTCTATCTTCTTAATGACTTTTCCAAATTGTCAAAATATACGGCACATTTCCGTCCCTAAGGAAACAGAAGAAAAGAAGGAATGAAGGTAAATATAATAATAAATATGAGCAGAATAAGAATTCTAAAATACTAAATATTAACTTCAAGCATTTTCTTTCTCTCAAGACCACGGAACCACACAATAATAGGATATTTCAAAATGAAAAATAATGGAGTACAGTTTTGGCTCCTTAAGGCACGACTCATGGTGATAGTTCCAGACTGTTAAATGGAGTGCGTTTCAATGATTTTGCCAACTCCACATATAGAAATCACTTTTACGCATTAGTGAACGACGAAATTCTATTTAAAATCCTGCTTATTATCTGGTAAAGACTCCGAAACCAAACAATTATCACCAAATAATGATTATTTAGCAATCATTTTTTAAACCAATGAAACAAGCAAAAAAATTGTTAAAAAATTAGCACTTTTCCGTGAGTACTGGTACTAGATAATTTGCTACACTTCAATTCCTCTTTTAACCATATTAGATAAAAACAAAATTGGAAATGAGGTGTATAGGAAAGGCTACAAAAAAAGACCAAAACGACAATGGAAACCACTTTTTATAATTGAAATAAAAAAAGTACCGACTTCTTCATGGTCCTTAAAAATGCGAAGATTATATTACGGAAAAGCGGATTTTCGCTATCCTCTGCCTAGTTATTTAAACCAAACAGTTTAAAAAGAAAATTGTGCATAACATTGGCTTTTTTAATCAACACGCATATTCATTTCTTTTATAGAATATATTTATTTAAAAATAGTGGTAAAAACGAGAAATAAAACTAACTGGATTTTGATTGTGTAAATATTTTCATATAAAAGTTCATATGAAAATGTTCAATCTATTAGCACTTGTCAGCATGGATTTAGAACAGAATGGAGATTAGTAATCTTCCAATTGTTGACGGGGAGGGGTGCGGAGTACAAAAGCAGTACTATCGGCACTCAGGTCCCAGCAATTCAATTTCCTGTGATGGTAAACCGTTAAGGCTTCCTTGCAGTTAGAAAGTTTTGGCGGCCGACTTGAGAGCCTCTGTACGATGGAGGTTACAGGAGTTGGCTTAAAAGATTAATATACAAGCCGAATAATTGTGAATCCGAAAAATAAGCCAAAAAATTTCCTGGTCCCCATAAGTACGTCACTTAACAACTCGTTTAAAGTTTTGAGGCTTTCCGAAATCCGAGAGTACACCCACACGAGTGTTTTTTAGCGCTGTTAACGCCGCTTCTTTTCATGAGGTTGAATATCCACATTACGGCCGGTCACTCGTGCGTGTTTTTTTAATGCGAGCTCAGTCTTTTGTTTGTGCTTTCTAGTGCAAAGTAAATCCATTTAAAAAATTAGAAATCAATAATAATTTAATAATTTTATGTAGTATAATATGATGAATATAAATTTTAAAAATATATTTAACTTTAAAAATACAGTCAAACCCCTTTATTACGAACCCTCATCGGACGGACCCAGAAGTTCGTTGTAGCAGAGGATTCGCTACATCTGATTTTTCAAATATTGGCTATACAAAATTTACTACAACTCATAAACTATTTTTGTGTTGAACAGATTAATTACATTGAATCACAAATTATTCAAGGGCTTAAATAAATTTATATAAATATTTGTTGTTAAAAATTAAAGACTGTAATTAACTGACTAACATTTCGCAATTTCTTGGTATTGCTCAGATTTCTCTCTTAGGCTGAGAATACCAAGCTACGGTTTTCCATATTATCACAATTGTAGACTTGGAGAAAAAAAAATTCTCTGCAAAGAGCAGATTGACTCTTTTCGTTTTCTATTTTAGTAATAATTTTCATATTATCCTCGATGGAAAACGCTTTCCGTTTACTAACACTACCCATTTTAAATGTACACGATTTCAAAAACTCAAATGATATTCAGAAAATGGAACTAAAGAAAGTGAAAGAATATGTTGTGTCATGTACCTCATTACTCTATTTTTTACATGCAGACTAGCAAAGTAGTCTTCTAGTCATAGTACTTTTTAAAGTGATTGATTCCATTTATCTACGTAATTTCAGACCGACATCACTCTTAATTTCTCCACGTAAAATATCAAAAGGACATCACAATTATCAACTATTCTGGTCTTCCTTAGAAATTGGCTCACCGTCTGTATATATTCATCTCCTGCAATCTTTGAATAATTAAATATATAAATTTATGATTTAAATTCTGTGAATATTGAATCATGTCCCATCCCCCCAAATATGAAGAGTTCTTGTACTAGTTTCTAAAAGAAATTATTCTGAGGAAAAATACTCCAGATAAGGAACAGAACAAAATTATCTCCATAAATTTAATGAACATAATTTTGTTTTGTGCTTTAAGTAATACTGCCAGTGGCGGACTGCCTATGAAAATAGTGGCTCCCAAGAGTCAAAGGGGGCCCACTCACGTCTACAATGCTATCATATATTAGGTATCCACTAAAGGTGGCCCAGTAACTAATTTCTAAACCATTAGAGATAGGCATTTATTTCCATTTGAAAAAATGCTTTAAATGGTGTACATAACTACATTATATGTTGTTTTAATCAATGAATATACTGCTGAAAAAATGCCGAAATCTAAGTTTTTATACAGTCACCCGTCCTACAAGTCACACTTAGTAAAATAATCTTTACACATTAATATTTTAAACAAAAAACTCTAACTAAACTGACCGATTTATGAAGAATTGAATAGCACTTTTTTAGACCATTTCAATGGCCTCCTCGAGGAAGATCTTCCAATCAATATGCAGCGCTTACTCGACGCGGCCACTGATTGGTGGAAAATTATGAAATTCGAAGCTTCCTAACTCGATCAGTTTTAGTCGCAGAAAAGTGAATCTTTTTTTTTGAAATGTTAGTGTGCTAAAACTATTTCACTAAATATGGCTAAAGAGTCCGGGGTACTGCATATAAAAATTTAGGCTTCGAACTTTTTTCACTAGTATATTCATTGACTCAAACACAAAATATAATTCTTTACGCCATTCATAGCATTTTTCAGATTGGCAGTATATGCCTTTCTCTAAAAATTTAGAAATTACCTATTGGGCCACGATTAGAATGAATACTCTGTATAGAACTAAAATTTTATATTAAAACAGTTACAAATATGACAGGTGAAAACAAGACGATTATGAGTTTGGTGTAGAATAGCTGCATTTGATTTCTTTATGCAATGAAATCTAACACGAAATAGCACAGTGCTACTATATTTTACCTCTCATAATGCATTTGTTTGTAAATTTCCACAAATAATGAAAGCGAATATATGTGTAGGTGCCATCTGTCTATTGATGTTATGTTCTACAAGACCGACCGTTGAGATTAGAGTTACCAAATTTAATATAAACTTACTACGGAGGATGGTAATGTGCACCTCGGTGAATTTGTTTAAAATTTTAATTAATTAAAAATTGAGCATTAAATAATTAATATTAAGGATATCGTATTTTTCAGTGATAACTTCCAAAACTGTTACCACATCAAATAAAAATTTTCACGCACTCTTAAATTTCAAAAATTATCTTTCAAATGATATCGGGTTATTTGATGTGCAATTATTAAAAAAATTTTGAAATAAAATTTTAAAAGAAACTTAGCAATGTTGTATTGAAAGACAAATCAATTTCATAGTTTCATCAAAAATTAATCCAAGTTTTCTCTTCTGTTAAAAATCATGATATAAAAATTTATTTTGATTCTAGGATATGAAACCTTCTTTCTACTGTAGGAAAATGAAATCCATTTTTGTTGTTTCACTTGTTTTTTTAGCCCTCTCTCTTTTATTTCTACCTTACTTCGTTACTTCAAATAGATTTACAAAATTATTTTGATAGATTTTTTCAGCAATGTCCTTATACCGTCTTTCCAATTATGGCAATATAATGCTCCCAAGAGATTATGTTAATCATTTATTTGTTATAATAAGATTAAATGTTCACTTTATAATTAACTTAATAATGCGTAATAAATGTAATTTAAATTAGAATTATGCATGACCAAAAAAAAGAACAATCTTCATCGAATCTCATGTTTCTAAGACTTCCTTTTTTTAACAATTAAGTCCAATTCATATATATATATATTATTAGAAAAAAGCATACTGCATCAAAATTTAATTGACATTTCCTGTTCACTGGGGTTGTATGTAAAACTAATTAATTTCTTTGTCTTTTGTAATAGATAATACTTTCAGCTTACCAAAAAATAATGACGAATGTAAAATTGGCTGACATAATAGATTTAACACAGTTAATATGATGGACGAATCAGCTGGTCTCCGAATGCGATTAGTATTTAGTGCTAGAAAAGCAAACAACTACATTACTAAAATAAAAAAATAATAATTTGGGTTCACCTCTCGAAAAAAATTTTCAGTGACTTTTTGCAATGTACGCACGTCCTATAAACCTAAGAAAAGCGAGAGTGCCACCCTTTTCACAGATGTCCTTTTCTTGTCAAAGAACATGATTTTTAAGTCCCCCTAATAACACTTCAAGTATCCAGAAGAAGACTTTTTTTCTCTTACTTTTGAAGATATTTAAGTTCGCTTGTCTATCAATTTTACGACAGTAAATTGCGGTTGGAAAAAGAAAAAAAAGCCGAGAAAAAAAAAAGAAAAGAAGCACGCCGTATAGGCATCTCTCTCTCTCTACGATTTGTTCATTTTTCTCTAATTCTCGCATTTATTCATTGGTATATAATATTTCTCTTATCACTGCATTGTAATCAATTATGAATGGGCTTATTGAAACAACACATCACTTTATTTTATAAGAATTTAAATAAAGTTTTACTCACCACTATATTTATAAGATATTAAATAAAAAGCGGTGTAACTTTTCAGTTGTGATATATATTTAGAGTTTATTCATATTCATTTTATCTTAATTTCGGCTTTTTTTCTACTAAGTCTAAAATTCAGTGGAGAAGTAAAAAAAAATCAAGATTAAAAAAATTCTGCGCAGAGACAATATATTGAACTCAAAATAGGGTAACTAAAAACGTAAGAAAAACAAAATAATTTGTACGACTTCCAAATGACTTTTTTTAGGAAATATTATTTAGGGTCCTACTCCCCCCCCTAATTCATTTTGTTAAGTATAAATAAAAATTTGGAAGCTGAAACAGAAACTCCCCCATACCGTCCAGATGTCAATTTTTCGAGATAATCATTGAGAAATACAAAAAAATATAAAAATGTATATAGGAGGTCGACTATATCAAATAAATATTTTAACATTTATCAAGAGAACTAAAAAGAAGTTCCAAATCGCAGTGTGTTGCAATGCGCATTTTATTTTTTCAGAGTGGTTATCTTTTGTTCCTTTCGGCCTACAGCTACGACACTTTGCTCATCGAAAGATGAGATCGGGATAGTGCAAATGAAATAAAAATATCAAAATCAGCACAATTCGACTTAGTTTATTTCTCAAGTATACAATTATAGGGACATTTTGCTTTGCATTCAAACATCTTGCAATGTATTCAAATCCTCCATTCCCCCCGTGTGTCTCTATGGTCTGTGGGTTACTATTGTTATTTTTATAGCTTCAATGACACAAATAGACTAGTGTGCACCGGACCTTAGAAGAAAAGAGTAGGGAACTGTCTTAGAAATGATCAGTGGCATCAAGTGCGTTGGGTAGACAACACAAACCTCCGGTTCTGTTCCGATTTCACTCCAATCTTAGGGGGAAATAAGGAGCAAAAGTATCACTAATGAGCTGTCTGGCATCGCAGCTCGAATAAAAGTACAGTCGCGGAAAAAAAGGGTTCCACCCAGCATTATTCTGCCATCGTTCATTAGGCATTTAAAAAGAGTACCGATCTTCAGGAAATAATGCATACTAAAAACTTCTATGGTTAAAAATTCAAATAAGAGGTCATCTGAATATTTAAAATTGCACTAACTACAAAGTTTTCAATAGCAACACCCATTTTTAAAGTCATAAATAAATTTCTCATGAAGAAACACCCCAAGAAAAAAATTTTGGTTAATATGCCATGAATATATCAGAAAATATTCGACATTTTGTGTTCTAAATAGAAAAGGGAACGTCTCCACATTTAGATCGAGAAGTTCTCTGCTTGCGTTTAAATGTCGGTAGTATTATTTTAAATTCTTTCGCACTTTAAATGTTATTTTCAAAGTAATGATCTACATTTTAAGATCGGTAAAACTTGATTCGTAAAAAAAAAAAATCGGTTAATATTACACTACTTTAATTTATAAAATTTTCTTTACATATGTAAATGGTTAAATATTTATACAGAAAAATTTTAAAAAATAAAGTGGTAAAATAATTATATTTAATAATGAAAAAGTTTCCGAAATATATGACACCCCCTTAAGTGCATTGTTTGACATCGAAAAGTTAAAGTAACTTAAAGTAGGAATATGCTGAAATTTTGCATAGGCTTATGAAATGACCATCTGCTTCTATTATTGTTAAAATTTATAAGTGCTACTATTCAAAATTTTTTAATATAAATTTTGATAAAATATTTAATGTATTCAAAAAATTTTCACATAAATTTTGATAAAATATTTAATGTACTCAAAATTATTTTAAAATACAAAGTAAAAGTATAAAATTGGAAGAATATTCCATGCTACTACATAAAAAAATTCTAGGTCAATAGTTGTATTATTTCTCAGGATATGAATAAAAATTCAAAATTTTACTTTAATATTAGAAACTCAAAATTTCCTTTGCTTATAATTACTAAACCAAAATTGCTGGGATGATGAAACTTGGTATTCAAGCATAAAGTGCCACGTAGTTTTGAAATATTTAAGATAAATATGTTTTTCCATTGGAAATTTTGAAGTTAGTGCTAATATAAATATGTATATGACCCCTTATGGAAATTTCAAACATGAAACCTTTTACTAAACCTTACTTCCTTAAAATTGGTGGCTTTTTGTTTTAATACGCGATGAACAATGGCAAAATAATGCTGGTGTATCCTTTTTTTTCGCGACTGTACTTAAGTATGACATTTTATGCACTATATCACTTCTTCTTCTCCCTTTGTTTCCTCTCGTATGGTATGTAACCGTAGTTTTTGTTTTTTTAATTCTGATAATATCTGATGGTTTTAGTGTCATTTCTTTGTTTTGCTTTGGCGTCTTCCAATTTGTGAGGACTATTAGAATTGATAACTTCTTTCCGTGGGTATTCCTGTAATTAAAGATAATAATTCCATTTTTTAAACAGTTCCAATTTAGAAGGATGTTTGTGGTCCCATCTACGCATTTTTTGGGCAATGACAAAAAATTCCCCTAACCTCATCTTTAAATTATTTCAATAAAATTCTTGTAGCAAATTGTAGCCAAAGAAATTCCCTATCCCAAGATATAACAAATTACTTTCCTCTTTGCTTTAAAAGAGCATACAGGCTTTCTGCCTTTTTTTAAAATAATAAATAGACGTTATCTAAATATAAATACTTGTTCTCTAATTGTAACTACGTAGAGCTTAGCCTTTCCGCGTTTATTGGTTTCGCAGTGAAACCACACATTGAACTTCTTTTACTGCGTGTGGGTGAAACGCAACGTAATCTTTCATTCATAACTTAAAATTCCAGTTCAATATCGTTAGTATTCTCAACGATAACAGCATTGCATGATCTAAATTCCTTTTAATCTCTAAGAGAAACAAAATGATGAGAGTTCTCGCACAACGGAATATTTTTTAAAATTGAAAACATTTTTCCTGAATAAAATAAGAGAAAGGAATACACAAGATGAAATGAATAGCAAAATTTGAATAGAATAGAAAGTTGCAATAATATAACAACCCAGCTGCATGAATCACAACATTACAATTCATATCCAGCTTTGACAAATACAGTTATTCCAAGTAGGATAAAATATCAACAACAAACATTTGGAATACAGTGGTACTTCGAGATACGAGTGCCCTGACATACGAGTTATTTGAGATACGAGCGCTGTCGAGCAGCGAAGTTTTGTTTTGAAATACGAGCGACATTTGAGATACGAGGAACTTCAACGATATGCACTGTGCTTAAACACAAGGGGTCGATAAAGGGTATAACGCCAGCTAAGGGCGTTACAATAATTTCTAAGCTCCGGAGCTCTCTCTATGAAAAGATGGAGAAACTGCTGATGGTTTGGGTGACGTAGAAGCAGCTTAAAGGCGATACCTTAACACAGGGCATCATATGCGAGAAGGCACGAGTGATTTACGGTGATTTGTTGAATCAGACCCCGCGTACTTCCACGGACGAGGCATCGGAAGACTCGTTTAAAGCCAGTCGAGGCTGGTTTGACAACTTTAGAAAGAGGACCGGCATTCACTCCATTGTCAGGCATGGTGAGGCAGCAAGTTCGGATGTGAAGGCAGCTGAGGATTATCTCAAAACTTTTTCCGAACTGATAGAAGCCAATGGATACATCCCCCAGCAAGTCTTCAATTGTGGCGAAACAGGGCTTACATTTATGTGACCAAAATACAAATACATATGTATGTACACTTTATAAAACCATTTTTTTTTTGCTTTACATTCTCTTTTGTTATGTTTTTATACAATATTTGTCATTTATAAATACATTTTTCTTATTCAAAAACACGAAACAAAAACAATTAGGGGTAGCATTTTTGGGGCTGGAACGGATTAACATAATTTCAATTAATTTCAATGGGGAAAATTGCTTTGAGATACGAGCAAATTGACATACGAGCAAGGTTACGGAACGAATTAAACTCGTATCTCGAGGTATCACTGTACTTAAATGAGTGTTCAAAGCCATTGTCGTCTAAGTTGATACACGCTTCTCATGTTGTTATTCATCCAACTGTTTCATTGCGCTATTAAATTTGTATTCCATTCATTCTGTGCTGTACATTCCATCTGGTGTATCCTTTTCTTTTACTTAATTCGCAGAGAAATAGTATCCTACAGTGAATCTACTTTGCATTTCCTATCCCTTGTTTTGTTGCGAAAAGGCCTCATTTCTATATGCCTGACCTACCCTCAGAGTTTGTCTAAGGAATTTTTGAGTCACCCTGTATCAAATATCTTTATCCATTTAATTTATATTGCAGTATGTATGGTCAGGTAATTGTTTTCGTGTGCATAGCCTGTAAATTGATGAAGAGATAATAAATTTTTAATAGGAAGCTATATTTTAAAGGCACACTTTAACTGACCGAGATAAGAGAAATCTTTTTTCAAATCGATAGTTTAGTATTTCGTCCGTTTGTCAGCAATTTGTTTGTTACGCTCTAGTGGCCAAACGCCTTGCGCGATTATCTTCGAATTTTGCTTGAATGTTCCTTGAAGTGGTTAAAGTGGCACATGTTTAAGGATTTTTATTTTTTTAATTCCGTTTCGAGATGGTAATCTTTTTAATGGTTGAAAAGTTTGGCAGGCAGGGATAGGTTGGGCATCATTAAAATACTTGAGTCATTTTGGTAATGGTGAGACATGTAATTATAATTTTGTAATTAGTCATAAATGAAGTCTTGGTAATTTTGTTATAACTGAAAAAATCAGACATTTAATTGTCATTTTGTTATTACTGATAAACTGAAACATTTTGTAATAATTTTGTTAATACTGATAAAAGTAGAGACTTGGGTATATTATTAGCATAGGAAATAAATAAATAGAGATTGCTTTTTTCCTTTTTCAGTTCGAACTAATCTAGTTTTATCTCTTTTTTCGTAAGTATGCTTTTCTAACGAATCTATCGAAATGATTCAAGCTATAAAAATTTGAAGAATATTATCTGTTATTTGTGTTACGTTTTTCAACGTATTTAGTGCGAATATTTTCTTGTTTTTCCTTTATAATTTTGGAACTCCTTTCATAATGCTCCCAATATACCGATAATAGGAAATGACTTTTAATTGTAATTTTGTTGATGCAGATAAAAGCAGAGACTGGTGGAAAAATTTAAATAAGTAAAAAACCACCTAATCTTTAAAGTCTAAAATGAAGACCAGATCTTAGTTGTTGTTGTTTTTGCGGGAGGGGTGGTAATACGAATTCGTTAGCGATTCGAAATGTTCTGTGCTCTCTAGAATTTTTTAGTTACATATTATCAAAATACCTTCTAGAATTCAAATTTATTTTGTTTAATTCCAAGTTAAAAAAAGAAATTTAGTAAATTACTTTTATTTCTGAATTTGTTTCGTTTGTTAAATGCATCTAAGTCTGGCATCAGTCACATTTGTTTTATTTTACGTAGCAAAGCTTTCAATAAAGAAAGTAAAAAAAGCACATTTAAAAAATGCTTTAAGCACGTTATATATGAATTCTACTTTATTATTTCAAATTTTATTGCGCAACTGATGCATTAAAAATTCCAAATACTATTTTTTTTAAATCCAACTACTTACTTTAATAGTAAGAATAAATCATGAATAGCCAATTTCGATTTAAAATTTTTCATTTATTATTACTCTGTTTGTTTTAATACACAGTTTTTTATTAATTCGAATGTTTTAACAAATCAAATTTCTAATTTGGCCTGTTCAGTTTTGAATTAAACAATTTCCGCTGTATACAACTAAAAAAAGAATTTAAATAATGTATAATATTTAATAAATCATATTAATAGTTGTAGGAATATGAGCCATACCATTTCCAAATAATGAATAACAACAATCAGTAAATGCAACCTATGACCCAAGGCTCAGTTAGTGACCCACGAAGGCGTTGTAAATGACCCACGCGTTGATTTTTTTAATCTTTTTTAGCATAAAAAAAACAGGCAATCGAAAATATTAAACTTAGAGTATAACTATCTAATGTCGAATTTATAAAAAAAATATTTCCAAGTAGATGTTGTCTAGCTTTTTGTGTTTCATATCACTGCCCATTTGTATTAGTGTCCCTTAAACATCGAAAGACTATCGATACTATCGAAGCCAAGTCAATAGTATCGGATTTTAAGAACCATCGACTAAAACAATCGTCGATGGGAAAGCCGATAGCATCGACTTTCCCAACGACATCGTTTTCTCCCGGGCAATACTATCGATAGGCGCATTTTCAGTCTAGAGTTTTAAAACTACCGACTGGAACTATCGATAGTTTCCAGACTATCGACTGAAACAATCGACTGGAACTATCGATAGTTTCAAGACTATCGACTGGAAGAACACCTATCGATAGTATCGCTGGGAAGAAAACTTTTGTTACTATCGATGTTTAAGGAGCACTAATTTGTATGAATCATGACAGTCACGTCATAAGTTTGGCGCGCATATTCGCTGCATCGTAGAACAGGGATGTACCAGCTCTTAGTGTTCAAATAAGTGGCAGGCTTGGCGTACTCGTCTAAGTGTTTAATAATTCAGCTTTATTATTGTTATTATTATATTTTCTCATCCACATATGCATGTACTTGAAATTGATCCAGCAATCTTTGTATTTATTCTGTTATATCTAATTTTCTTTATTAAGTTTTTGACGTCGACCTTTATTTTATGCTCTTCATTTGCAAAATTTTTAAAACGAACATGAAACGCCAATTTATTAAAAGTGATTTTAAAAGTGCAAACAAAAAAGTCAACTGTCAGGTTTTTCTGTTAACAAATTTTCTTACCCATTTCACCACACCTTCCCCCCCCCTGTCAAGTTTTCACCCACTTCTCAAAAAGCTTCGCCATCACTGTTTTGGGAATTTTAGCTTTGCGTATTGTAACCTTCGCCTATTGATAATTTATCTATATCGAAAGACTGTACTAATTTGTGATTACCAGCCTGGATGCAAAAGCCCAAGCTTTAAATAAAAAAAAAGGGATAGTATAACATATCGCTGAGCTGAAATTTAAAAAAAGAAAAAATATTTATATAGAAAAATATCATAATAAAATACTGGTAAATTTGATAAAAAGTCCTTTTCACATCGAAATATTTTGTATTTATCTACGTTAATTCGCAAACTATTTTTAGAAAATGTTTGGCAGATGTGAGTGGTTATTAAGTACATTCCAATCTGTTCAAAAAATAATTTTCGGTCTTTCAGTAAACCGGACTAATTTTTTTTTTCTATTTTTCCATAACTGTTATTATTGTGAATAGCGTGTTTAATTATTTTCTGAATCCAGCAGTTGAAATAAATGTGAAACTAGCCGTCTGCAAAAGTCTTGTCTCTTTGCTTATCATGCTTAGAGAAAGGTTTCTTCAAAAGAATGCTTGCATTGAAGGAATTTTGTGCTCAAAAACTTTGACAGTTCCTTGAAAATACTGAAGTTTTTACACATTGCAATTGTTGGTTGTGTATTGCATTTCTCACATTTCGGTGTTCAGTAGGGTGCAATGAGACAGTAATGAAATTTCTATGAAAACAGATTTTAAAAACTCACTGTTATTAGTGCACGAAAAAATAATTTTTTTGTTTTCATTAGGTGAGAGTCGTCGAATTCGAAACGACGCCTAGACCTCGATATCATACCCTCATTTTTGTTAAATATTTGGACCGTAAAATTGGCGAATTTGTTGTCAAGATGTAAATGTCCAGCTTTAAAAGATTGACAAATTACAGAACACACAAGCTCCTTCCTCAAGATTCGAATTCCTCAGCAACATGCCTTGAATATGACCACTTGTTTCACCAATCACTCAGGTTTCATTTCGTTCTTATTCAAAAACCTGATGTTTGAACCTCTGTGGAATAGACTATGGAATAGCAAGTCTATTCCAACACCCCCCCCCCTCCCTGCAGTCACCGGAAGGAGCTCCAGAAATCCGACCTGCATTTACAGGGGTTTTATGACTAAAGTTCGTCTATTCAGAAGGCCCTGAAAATAGTTCTATGGCACCAAAAGAAAAAAAAAACATTTGCTATGATGTAGTACAAGTGATGAGTTTGAATTTTGGCAACATCTTTCGTTAAACTAAAGAAAACAACCCTCAAATGAACAATTCAATTTTGCTTCAGTAATAAAAAATATCGCATTATACATATTGGCGAAACGACAATTTTGAAGAAAATTTAAAATTTTTTTCTTTTTTTTCAGTTTCCATTCAGCGCATCATTTTTACTGCGTACTATTGAAATTTTGTTTGATTTGGAGCCATAGATAAACTCTAGTTCTGAATAGTCGAAGTTTAATTTTAACAAAGCTCTACTTAGTCCCCCACCCATGGTTTGAAATTTTCTTTGGAATAAAGTTTTGTGGTTAAAGATGAGAAGCTCAAAGATCCGATCTTTGAGCATTTAGTCTGATTTCAATACCAAGGGAAAAAAAGTTTTAAAACAAACAAGAAGCGTCAATTTATTAAAAAGGATTTTAAAAGTGTAAACAAAAAAGTCAACTGTCAAGTTTTACTGTTAACAAATTTTCGTTCCCATTTTCTTCGACAAATCATTAGTATCATTTTATCACATCTTACCCCCCCCCCCTTTCCAAATGACATCTCTGACTCAGTGACTCTCTGATTAGTATTTAAAAATTATGAACAAAATTTCACCCACTTCTCAAAAAGGTTCGCCATCACTGTCTTGGGATTTTGAGCTTTGCGTATTGTAACCTTCAACTACTGATAATTTATCAAAATCGAAAGACAGTACTAATTTGTGTTTACCAGCCTGGATATAAAAACCCAAGCTTTAAATAAAAGAAACGAGTAAAGATTGTTAGTATCGTTGTTAAAAGTTTAAGAAAAAAAGTTTATATAGAAAAGTATTATAATAAAATAGTGGTAAATTTTATAAAAAGTCCTTTTCACATCTAAATATTTTGTATTTCCGTTAATTCGTAAATTATTTTTATAAAATAATTGTAGATGTGATTGGTTATAAATTCAAATCTGTTTAAAGAATAATTGTCGGGCTTTATGTAAACCGGACTACATTTTTTCTGTTTTTCCATAACTGTTATTATTAGTCCAGTAAAATGGTACATTTTGGTATGCAAAAGGTCGGGTAGTTTTGATTTTTGGAAATGTTGTTAGTGTTGGGTGCATGTCGCAAAATTCAAGTTTTCGACCTCGTCGCGCCAAGGCGCGCCACTGCACGCCCCTTTGAACAAAACATCAAAATTTTGGATCTTTTCTAAATTTTTTCACAATATCTCCAGAACGGTTGGTTTTACAGAAAATATTATCCTTCTCAATCTTAAAGTAGAGTAAATTTGTCCCAGTTTGAGCCCAAAATCAGCTCTGTAACTTAAATAGTGACCAAAACACAGGCTTCCAAAAAATCACGGTTTTCTCAAAAATTTATGAAAATTGTTATTTTTCGTCAATTTTTGTTGAATATATTCTAAACTAATATAAGGTGTTTAGAGCATGCGTCATATGGATCAATTTTTAAGGCGAGTAAATTTGCTATAAATAAAGCACTATAGGATGTTTCTACGACTTATATTTCAAGATATGCAGTTGTTCAACGAAAGAACGTTTTAGAAATTTTTGACATCATAAAACAATTAAAGAGTCTCAAAAAATATGTACTAAGTTTATATAACAAAAGTTAAAACTTGGGCAGTAGTTGTTAGGCATAAACCATATAATATATATTATTTAAAGTTTTTGCCTTTTTGACGGGCCAGGACGGAAATCTTCAAGCTCTGTCTGCTGCTCCTTGTCCTCTTCATCCAGCTGAAGATATAAATCTTCTATATCTTCGTATATAAAGTTATTTATTGACGATGGCGTGTCGTCTTCATCTTTAATGCTGTCCTCAAGTAGATTGATGTCTGACACGTTTTCGCAAGCTTCTCCCAGGGAATAAGTGCACAGGGAAGAACATATAAGACCTGCTTTCCGGCAACCACAAGCATTCTTGCACCTTTTCTTGCAGTTGTAAGATATAATTTTCAAGAGGGATTCAGGAGCTGCACCCCTTTCCATTTTGCGTGGGGAGAGGCCGAATCGGGTAGGTACCCAGCCCCACTCAAGAGGATTTTTCTCATGTCCTAACCACTTCTGTATCTGAAGGTAAGATCTTAAGGCATGAAATCATGCTGCATCTACGATTGGGGGTAAACGTGCTAGAGTGGACCTTGCTTTAGTTGCTGATTGGGTAAACAGCGTGTAGCGCAAGTGATTGAGATCGCATTCAGAGGTTCTAATGCAGAGGGTCAATGATAGCTTCAGAGTTGAAAAATACTTGTATTTTTTTCCAGGTGGTGTCGGTTTTTTTTCTAAAAAGCAAAATTTTGCTTTCCCATGGCCGAATAGTGCACTTGAAGTATCACAGCCACTGAAAGCGTGAATGAACAAAATCATTCTGCTGAATTTGTATTTAAATGACGTTGTGAAGTATAACACAACAGGCGTCCTAACTTTTCCACATTTTCGGAAGTACAAGTTCTTTTTCATTGGAGCTAACCCCGTTAGAAGGACTAAAAGGTCAATGTCTTCACTAACAACGAAAATATTGTCATACTGAGATTTAACAGAAACAGCAGTTCCAACAATTAGTACGTCTGCATCCTTTACTGCCTGTTTAACTGTTACATTTGCTTTCTGTAGAAACTTTTGCAAGAGGTCAATGAAACGCACCTTGTTTCTTCCATTTGCTAAAAATTGTTCTTGAGAAGTTTCTGTACATGTGGCTTCATTGAAGATTATCTCATGTGATGAATGTAAGTTTGCTCGTCGAATGCGTTCTGCACTTTTGGCACTATTTCCATTCACATCAGAAGGATATCCATCAAACACTACGGCTACGTTCAAACCATAATGTGTTTGTAAGTATCTCAGATAACTCTTAGCAATGTCCTCGAAATTCATGTTCCGCTTCCAAACAACTTTGTGAAGTAAGTGGCCTCCATCCACCACTACAAATGTATTTTTACCTTGGACAGCATCAATTTTGGTTGGTGTGGCCGCTGAAAACGGGGACGATTTAGTTCCCTTTCACATTCCCTCTTCATTAAACAGTGACAAAGGGAAAGGTAACAGTTCAAATGTGAAAAAACATTTTCAAGTCTTCATGGCTATATATTTGGCTACACAAATTCTGTGGAAAAGGGTTAGTGGGTCCACAGTAATTTTTTCCTTCCCAATTTTAGCACTGTTGTTAACAGAAGCAAGTGTAATGACTTTATCTTTACGCTTGAATTTAACGTTTCCGAAGTTGCCACCAACAATTCTGGAGATTCCCTCGCAACCAAGTAACATCCGCCGTTCCTATTACACCACTGCTTATTGACATCAGCACATCATTTATGGGGAATGGTATGTGTTGAGAAAACCACCTTATATTAGTTTAGGGCATATTCAACAAAAATTGACGGAAAATAACAATTTTCATAAATTTTTGAGAAAACCGTGATTTTTTGGAAGCCTGTGTTTTGGTCACTATTTAAGTTACAGAGCTGGGACAAATTTACTCTACTTTAAGATTGTGAAGGATAATATTTTCTGTAAAACCAACCGTTTTGGAGATATTGTGAAAAAATTTAGAAAAGATCCAAAATTTTGATGTTTTGTTCAAGTGGCGCGCCTTGGCGCGACGAGGTCGAAAACTTGGATTTTACGACACGCGCCGAACACTAACAACATATCCAAGAATCAAAACTACCCGACCTTTTGTACAGCAAACCCCTATTTTCTGACGGATTTACTGGACTATATTGTGAATAGCATGTTTAATTATTTTCTGAAACCAGCAGTTGAAATAAAATGTGAAACAAGCCGTCAGCAAAGGTCCTGTTTCTATGCTTAGCATCTTTTATTATTATTATTTTTTATGATTCGGTAAGAGAAAGGTTTCTTTAAAAGAATGCCTGTATTGAATGAATTTTGTGCTCAGAAACTAAGATAGTTCCTTGAAAAAACTGAAGTTTTCTACACATTGCAATTGTTGGTTGTGTATTGCATTTCGAACATTTTGTTGTACAGTAGGCTGCAATTAGACGGTAATGAAATTTCTATGAAAACAGATTTTAAAAACACACTGTTATTAGTATACGAAAAAGTAATTTTTTTTTCATTAGGTGAGAGTTGTCGAATTCGGAACGACACCTAGACCTCAATATCATACTCTCATTTTTGTTAAATATTTGGACCGTAATATTGGCAAATATGTTGTCGAGATGTAAATGTCCAGCTTTAGAAGACTGACAAACTACAGAACCCGCCAGCTCCTCCCTCAAGATTCGAATTCCTCAGCCCCGTGCCTTGACTTGATCCACTTGTTCCACCAGTCACTCCGGTTTCATTTCGTTCCTATTCGAAAATCTGATGTTTGAACCTCTGCGGAATAGATTGGCATCAATTCTATTCCAATCCCCCCCCTTGCAGTCACCGGAAGGAGCTCCTGAAATCCGACCTGGATTTATAGGGTTTTTATGAAGAAATGTCGAATGCTTAAAGAAAAAAATCAAACATACTAACTTTATAATTTAAATTATCAGGTTTTAATTATTAATCGTGAATTTAATTATCAGATAAGGAAGAGCTGTTTCACAAAATGCAGTAATGTAAACAATGTTATATATAATAACTAAAGCATTCGCCATAGTTTGTTTGTAAATATATAACAGTTATAATAAACGATTCATTAGAAATGTCGGTTTTTGTTGGATAAGCAAACTTGTCTAATATTCCTAATATTACTTCAGCCGTCAAAAGTTATTAATGTTAATAATTTAAATGAAATATTAAAACAATTGCCAGAAATGAAGAAAAATAATACATTGGTGAATTCCGATATTATTTCTCAACTGCATAGTTTTATGGATAATTTAAATATAAGCGAGGAAAGTTAAAGTTACAGTTCATTGGTTCTGCAGATAAAACTGTGATTTTTCAAATGGACGAAATGCACATTAAACCCTATTTTGATTATAAAGGGGGAAACATATCTGGATTATGTTTGAATTCAGAAAATGCCGCCACTAGCGTTATGACATTTATGATAAGCAGTATCCTGTGTTCATAAAAAGATGTTGTGCATATACTACCAGTAAATAAAATATCAGCAGAAGCATTCTATACATTCATTAAGCAAATAGTTGTTGGAATTGGAAGGCATTAGTTTCAAAGTGATATGTGTAATTACCGACAAGAACTCAATTAACCAAAAAGGCATGTCACAGTTTGTTTCTCTGTCACGTTCATATTCTATTGTTTATCCCCATCCAGTGGACGATAAGCGACCTCTTTTTTCAAGATTGATACCGTACATTTATTGAAAAATATTCGCAATAATTGGATCAATCAGAAGAACATTGATAAATGTATGTTTTACCCCAAGTTTATGGAAACCATCTCTGAGAAAAACTCCGAAGATTGCATTAAAAATGTCGAAGATAATAACGATAACGTTTATTGACTGTTGATAATATAATAAATGGTTGTAATAGTAAGTCTGACAATAATATTGATCATAGTGCAGCTTCTTTCAAACCTCTAAAATTGTTATACGAAACTGAAAAAATAGCATCATTAAATATTAATATAATTTATCTCTAAAAGCTTTGGAGCCCAGTAATTTAGAAAAACAAAACGTGAAATTAGTACTTAAAATATTTAATAAATTTGTACCTGAAGGTCTTATGAAACAAGGAGAGAAATTTCAGTTTCCAAATTATAAAGGAAACAGCAGAATACATAAAAATTATAAATAGATGGTAGGATATTGTAAATGTCAAAACCCCTTTCATAGAAATATGTGAAAATAATGTGTACAAAAAAACCACTGGCATCATATAAAACAGATGAAAGATACAAGTTTTTAAATGGATTATTAAACTGGCTTGAAGACTGGAAAAACATAGGGTATAAAACTGGCATGTTGACCAAGGAAGCCCATTCTGCTCTATATATGACTATATTTGCACTGAAAGAAATGACTAAGTATTGCGAAGAGCAATTCAAAATGAAATCAGGAAAATTTCAAACCTACAATTTGAAGGCACGATTTAGCTTATACCGACAAATGGTAGGAGCACAATATCATGCTTCACTTCGACAGGTGTTTGAAAGTGAGAATAAATTGAGAATGTATAGAATATTACAAATTTGTTTGCAATCAACAAAATTTGAAAATCTTGAGCTTTTCCAAAAAGCAGTTACAGATAATTGGAAAGAACTTGACAATTTTACCTCAGAAAAATTACCTACATTTCCTGTTTTGCTTTCATAAGATGATTTTAAAAAACCCGGAGATTTTCTACCAGCACTAGTCTATTTAGGCGCCCACTGTGTTCACACAGTCCTTAAAAAGCTGAAGTGCAATATTTGCAGAACTTTCTTAACATGTGGAAAAAGAACTTGATTACTCGACTTCTCTTATTCAAAATTTAAGTAGAGGAAAGCTTCTGTATCCCCAAAAATGCATTGTGAATATGGTTTTATATTCTTATGTTATCGTGCAAAAGTTATGCACTACCTTTGAAAAAGAATTTTCGAAATTTCCAATTCAAAAACATTTCTCTACTGAAATAATTTTTAATATTTTGGTCAGTAAAGAATAACTGCATGACTATGGTGAATGCATTTCAGGACACAAACCAGAAAAGATTTATAGAATGGAAATTTGGTCAGAAGTAAATTCCCTATTGAGTAATTATTGTAAGAAATTAAATGACGAATTGCATAACTCTTCTAAAAAAAAAGCTGGAAAAAAAAAGAAAACTTGACAAATTTAGCAAAGTTATTTCGAACAAAAAATAGTGACGCAATATATAGTTAACTGGTAATTTTCGACAGTTTTCCTTGCATATTAATTTTGTTGCTTACTTGGAGCTGACACTACAACAAATGTTTATAAAATCTTTTTTAATTCAGTTATTTTTAAATTCACCTTCAACTTTTCTCGTTGATATTTTTCGTAATAAAATGTCGTTTTAAATAAAAGGGAAATACACCTACCGGGAAATCTGTCCTGAAAAATATGCAGAAATGGTAATGCATTTCTAGCATTGTACCTCTTGGGTGATTTGGAAAGCGGCTGCATTTAAATCATTACTTAACCATTCAATATAGGTTCCTGGAATTGAGTTATATAAATGAGATACGCATCGTACCTCTTGGGTGATATGGAAAGCGGCTGCATTTAAATCATTACTTAACCACTCAATATAGGTTCCTGGAATTGAGTTATATAAATGAGATACGATATGTTTTTAAGAAGCGAAAAGTAATTTCTCCTGGTAATCGAGTTCCGGCAGACTTTACGCAAAAGGAACGAAGTGTCATGCCTTGTTGTGACGTCACGGAAGACCGCAAAGGCCTTGAAGTTCCGTTGGTTATTGGCAGGCTCACCTCGGTACGGTCCTGGGTCCGCCATTACCGTTTTTCACCAAGCGATGGCCTAGTGCACTTCTTAAATTCTCTAGTGGTATTTCATAACTCAAACTTTTTTTAACGTTGCGAAAGAAAATTTTAATTCAACTTTTCTTGGTGTTTTAATCTAAAGGGTAATTTGATTGAAAAGTTATGAAATTCTCAATACAATGAATCTTCTCTACAGCGACCACATTACACATTTTTTTCATAAAGTCGATACAATTTAAGTTTGCTCGTATCTTTTAGCTTTTAAGGAGGCATATTTTTTTATCAACTTTTATTTTTAACTGGGAAAGTATATCCCTTATCCATTCATGGTAGTTGTTGAGGAATTGGTAGCAATATCATCAATTTTTTATAATGTCTGTTGGGCTGAAAGATTCATTCACTTATGGTCGCAATCCCTAACGGCAGCTTCTTTGTCAGTGTATGAATCAGCGCTTGAACGTCACAAATGAAATCTTGAATGCCAAACACCCAGTAGAGGCAAAAGTTCCCTTTTCTCCTTACATCAAGAAAGGAATGATAATTTTCTATCTGATTTCCGGTGTTGTCTTTGATTGTAGGCAATTCATTTTTTTTTCTTCTTCTTTCATCCCTTTTCTCTTCCTAAAAGGTCCAAGGTGAGACAGACGAAAGGGATGTATTTCATTGAATTTGAATGGGCTTCCAGAGCAGCATCTAAGAGGGGTTTCAGTGGTCGACCCTAGAGATTATTTTAGCATTACGTGTTAGGATCAAAAATCCGTGCCAAGCAAAAGTGGTTGTTACTTTATTTAACAGTTGAAGTTAAATTCGGTAAAAGTGAAAAAAGAAGAAAAAACATGATAGTAAATATAAAAGGAATTTGGCAAAGACAAGAAAAGTGTTAAGAACAGAACGCCATAAATATGGTTTCTGTTCTTCTTTCAGGTTTAGTTTAGTTTAGGTACATTAACGAGAAACAACACGAGAGCTCTTTTGGGACGGATTTTGTAATTTTGAACTGAGGTCATATGACAAGGATGACATCTTCAGTGAAATCGGATTTCGAACCTGGAACCTTTTTTTATTTTTTTTCTGGAGATATTGATCAACATCTATGTGGAGAACATGAGTTTTCAATTAATTTTTTTATAAATAGAGAGATGATTTTTTTAAAAAAATGTTTCAAAAAACGTTCAGCGTTTTATCTCAAAATTTTTTTGTCAGACTTGCGAGGATCAATGACTCTGCTATAATGCTTCGATTTTACCGTAAAGCTTGTCTCAAATTCTCATTCCTTTTTATCATTGTTGTTTTGGAAAATCTATAGGAACATATTCCTAATCCATGTTTTAGATTGCAAAAAATGCAACTACATCATTTTTCGGCTTTATCAATATTTTTAAATGTTTAAATCTTCGCCACCAAAGTTTCTTTCGTTTCTTGTGGCATCTCTGGCAACTTTTGAAACTTAAACGGTAATTTTTTACAGTTTTATTAAATATCTAAATTTTTCTTAATTATTTTCTTATTAATCAACTTAAAGATTAATTGCCTTAACTTTTTATGTCTTTTCCTTTAATGTTTCAAGTTTATTAAATTATAAATCAAATTAATTTAACGGAACTATTTGCTCCCCATCATTTACGGCGTATGAATTTTTGTGTGAAAGGGCTTTGACGTCCCTGACTGGAAAGATTTCTTTGTGTGATTTGAATTTTTTTTTTTTTGGCTTGACTGAACGAGAGAAGGCAGGTTACACCTGCGGGCTCCTGGAGGTCTTTGGGCCTTCAAGGAGCTTGTCCCTGCAGTATTTTTCCGTTGGAAAAAGGAAGGAAATGGTTCGTTTTTGAATGATAATTTGTTCCATGTGCAAGTGTAAAAATCCTTAAGTATTGTACGATGCCGACTGGATCGAAGCTTCAACTGAAGTTTCCTTTGTTCTGTTCGCGTTTGGGATGGAAGCCATCGTGATACTTTTGTAGTGTTCTTGTAAAATAATTGAACAGACTGCCCTTCGAAAGCTTCTTTTCCGTTACGATTGTGAAAGTGAAGAAAGATCTGCTGAAAGCATTTGTGAGCATCAATAATGCAACTGAATCACCAATTGTTCATTCAAAGCTTGTTCCTGATTAATCGCATGTAAATTAACAAAGCTATGTGTGTTGATTCATCTTAAAAATTAGTGCAGCCAAATCATTGGTGAAAGAAATTTTTTTCGAGTTTATCATACATCATGTGTCTCCAATAAGTTTTCACGAGTGAACAAAGACTGCACTGTGCATTGTCAACATACAATTTTTTCTGCAGAAGCAAATGTTTCTCAGATTTAAAGTAGTTCTTTTTTTAGTATCTTTTTATCATATCGAGCCTGCAGCGCTTTTGTTATAATGTGCAGCTACATTTTCTTTTTTATTTGTTGTTTTTAATAGTTTGGTCGTGTGCATCATAATTGGATATATCAATTTTAAATTTGTGGCAGTAATTGATTTAATTTAAACAATTGTTAAATAAAAGTTTTAAATTTAAAATTTTGATTCTGTTTCAATCTCTTTAATTATTTTCACAATTGCAATTGTACTAATTATGTTTTCATCTTCTTCTTAATTTTCTGCCAATTATATTTTAGGTGCATAAAGGTAGGTGCATTACTATGAGTGTAGTATAAATCGCATTTTATTGTGTTCATTTTTCAGCACCCAGTTTTCGTTTAATAATTGAATAATAAATTTAATTTTAACCTTTGGCCCCAATCAAGAATTAACTTTTATAACTATCCATAATTAACACCATGTCACCTGATTTTTAATTTTTTATGCAAATTATAGGAAGAGAAAGTATTGTAATCGTCAAAACAATTCGACCTCGAGATTTTGATGAATCTTCACATTTTAGACCTCCCTGAGTCCGAAAACACACATTCGAAATTATGTCGGTCTGTGAATACGATAACTAACAACGATCTAAATGGATGAATTTTTAGTATAAGATCTGAACATCGTAGATTTGTACAGTAAAACCTGCCTAAGTGGCCATTCTTCTCTACGGTAGTGTTCCTTAAACATCGATAGTTCAACTATCGATAGTGCAGTCGGTAGTTTTCCCTAACTATCGACTGAGATATCGATAGTTTCAAAACTATCGATAGTTTTTTCGCAGGCGATACTATCGATAGGTATTCTTCCTGTCGATAGTTTGAAACTATCGATAGTTCCAGTCGATAGTTTTGAAACTATCGATAGTTCCAAACTATAGACTGGAAATGCGTCTGTCGATAGTATTGACCGGGAGAAAATTATCGATAGTTTGAGAAAGTCCATACTATCAATTGCTTCAGTCGATAGTTCCGAAAACCCGATACTATCGATTTGGCTTCGATAGTATCGATAGTCTATCGATGTTTAAGGAACACTACTCTACGGCCAATTTTGTTTGGCACGGAATTTTGGTCTATAGACATAATGTTAAAATATCCCCCCGGAACTGTCACTCAAACCCCTCTGTGCAGACGCCCCGTCTACTTCAATGAAATACATTCCTTGCGTCTCTTTTTTATACCTGGACCTTTTATTAAGAGATAAGAGAGGGAAAAAGAACAAAAAATTCATAGACTAAAAAACAATACCGAAAATCAGTTCGAAATTAATAATTTTTTTCCAATGTGAAGAGAAAAGTGACCTTTAGCCTTTGCCGATCAAGAGTTCGTTTGTGTCTTTTTGGCACTGATGCGGACTCTAACAAGATAGTTTCTGATATGGATTAAGACCTTCAATAAATGAAACTTCCAGCTCCAAAGACTTTAGAAAAAATAAATGATTTTATTGCACATTCCTCAGCAAGTACCGATGAAGCGATTAGTATTTATTTTCCAATTAAAAAACATTTAAAAATTTTACTTTCGGAAAGCTGAAAGATACAAGGAAACACAAGTCATATATAAGTCATTTTGAAAAATGTTTTATAAGTGCAAATTGTTATATCTTTGGCAAATTTCCTGTTATTTTATGAATAAATCAGTATTTTTATAATAACTTATCCTTATCAATTTCAGGGCTTTTCTAAGAGCGCTTTTTTTCTTTGGTATTAGTTTATTTTTCACATGTGTCTATTTTTTTAGATTCCTAATTAAAAAATTCATAGTTTAAGAAATATAGCTGAAATTATTTTTATTAATATATTAGCCAATATCTTCAAAGATTATATCAGAATTGTGTTTTAATTAAGCAAAACTTTGACAAGATAAATAAATCACTTGTTGCTGATTAGCATACCTTGTAGGCAGGGCCCGGGTTAAGGTGCTGGCATACGGTCCACCAGTGACGATTCCAGAATGGGACTGCTACCCCACCCCACACACACACAAAGATTTAAATAAGAATTCTGGATTTTTTTAAAAAATCACTACACTTGTTTGTTCTTAGTCTACGTTTTTTAAAGAAAAAAAAAGGAAATTTTTTTGAAAAGTTTTCTTCAAGTCCTTTTTTTTTTAGTCTGCTTAAGCACATGATATATGAATTTATAATTATAGAGTAACAAAACATCTTCGTTCACTCCAGTAAAATTTGGAGACGTCCCGATGATACAAAATTTTAATGACTTCAGCACCCCCTCCCCTCCGGACCAAAATCCTGGATTCGCCATTGTGGGCCACTCATAGCAGCATGCCCCTCTCCTTGCGAATTATGACTGTGGTGACGAATCAGCGGACGGAAGCCTTTCTTCTAGGTGACGGTCACGTATTCGAATTGTTTCTGAACTCTAACCAACTGCAGTAATTTCGATTAGGTAATGAGAATGTGTAAATCAAGCATTCAAAGAAAAATTAATACTCTCGGAAATAAGAAAATTATATTTTCCTATCCTGAGCGGGAGGGCTTGTTTGCAGGTGAATTGTTTTACAAAATTAAATTTAATGAGATCATTCAATTTTTATTTCAAAATATTACATAAATTACCAGTATTTCTGTAAAGAATTATAATATATAAACAATTGTCTGCGTTTTTAAGCCTACCCTATCGACCTATCTCCCTATTACCATGTTTAAGCAATATTGCTGAGCACTTGATCCTAAAACGACTCAATAATTATCTTAAGGAAAATAACGTACTTTGTCCCGAACAATTTGGTTTCCGTGAAAAACTATCTACCTCTCACCAACTTATTAGAGTCGTTGAATATGTCACAGAGGGGTTTGCCAATAAACAGAAAACAGGGGCTGTTTTCTTAGATATCCAGAAAGCGTTTGACAGGGTCTGGCAAGATGGACTTATCCATAAGCTTATACACTACAAGACCCCCTCCTACCTTATTAAGCTAATAGACTCTTATTTACTAGAAAGAAAATTTGCAGTTAGAGTCAAGAATGAACTCTCAAGCACCAAAAACATTAATGCAGGCGTGGCACAAGGGTCGAAAATTGGCCCGACTCTTTTTGCCCTGTATATTAATGACATTCCCAAACAATTCAATACTTTATTATGCATGTACGCAGACGACACAGCAATACTTGCCCGGAACAAAAATCCCAATTAAATTCAAATTTCTCTTAATCGCCATCTTAAAGCACTTGAGGACTGGTTCATTAAATGGAAAATAGAAATCAACGTCTCAAAAACTGAAGCTATTATGTTTGCTAGTGCGCGTAGGTACTCCAGCTTCCCCCCCATTAAGATTAATGACAGAATTATCCCCTGGTCTCAGGAATGTAAGTATTTAGGTCTTATTCTGGATTGCAAATTAACTTGGAAACCCCATTTTATCTACCTTAAAAATAAATTCCGAGACACCGCGCGTAAACTTTTCCCATTAATATCTCGGAAATCTAAAATGCCTAGGGAAACGAAGTTACTCGTTTACAACTCCTATTTGCGTCCCATTCTAACTTATGCCTGTCCGATCTGGGGTTATGCCGCTAAAACCAACATTAAAATAATTGACGTGCAATATCACTCAGTAATTCGGTCAATCTGCAATGCGAAATGGTATATCTCCAACACCGAAATGCGTAAAGCACTTAACTACCCATCTCTAAAGGAATTCATTGTCAAAATTGCAACAAAATTCTTTAATGCTCTCGACACGCACGAAAATGCAGCAATTAAACTTATTCCTAATTATATCCCCGATCCCAAAATAAAAAGACCGAGAAATATTCTCCTATAATAGTAATGCACCTTGTCCCCCTCCACGCAGCTTGTTTACATTACTCACTTTCCGACTTTTTTCTCCCACGGCCCTCTCCTCAGATATTAACCATGCACAGTTAAGCTCTCACAGTTTCTCTCCTCCACTCGGTCTCAAGATCTTCTCTTCTGGCCACCGCTAGACTCCTGACTTTCTCAGAACTGTTCCCAGTTCTTCTCAGAGCTACTGTGCGAAGGACGTAGCTTCTATGAAGCTCCAATGTACGCAGCCCTCCCTGTCTCTCCTCACTGCCGAAATGAATCCTATTCAGCTCATTGTCAGATACTTCACGCCATGTTGGACTCAGTACTCGTCAAGAATGGAGGTAGCCCCTTTTTGAGGGGCGGGTACTCCGGAATTTGTCAAGAACAACTTTAAGCCTACAAAGCGGTGAAAGGTTTGCAATCTTTAGATGCAATATTCTTCAGCAAGCATATAAAATATTACAGTTTGTTGTTGCACGTAATGTTTCGTTTTTGAAAATAGTTTATGTCAATGTTATGTAATTAAGAAAGAAATTTGTTTCATTTAGAGTGTTTTATGCAATATAGATTGCTGCTTTCAAATCTGATACTAAAAGAGTGGAATAAGTAAGGGGGAAAAAAGAAATAATAGGAAAATTTGTGGCTCAAACCTGAAAAGGGAGGGTTTAATCTTAAATTTGATGAAAGATCGCAGCGCCACTCGATGGACATGATTGCAACACACTGCCATTAATCTTCGGATTTTAAATCGCAACCGAAACTCCTTTTATATTCAACTAAGCTGTATCTTTAATCAATATCCAACAGATTATTCGAAGTTATTCGAGAATTTACATGTTTAAAACTTGAATGAGCTAAATTTTACGGTGGTCATCAAAATGTAGAATTAAACGAAACTATATCACCACTTTCATAATTCTTTGTCGGAGCCTAAACTTTCGTAATTATGACCGATAGATTACTACAGCTCCTATGAGTCGCTAAAATCTTCAAAATGTAATTAATATGCTTAAAACTCCTATGATGCTAAGGGGCTGTCAATAAATGATGTCACACTTTTTTTCAATATATTTGACCCTTCTCCCTCCCCATTTGTCACAAAGTGTCACACTTTACCATACCCCCTCCCCCCTGTCACATGCCACGCTATATTACATAAACATATACTTGCAGTTCAGAAACAAGCACTGCATTATAGATCATATATCAAATTTTATTTTTAAACTTTAACTATGTGTTTTAATGACATTTGTGAGCATAACAATAATAATGATTATATGTGTACTTATTTTGTTTGAAATAAGATTAAGGTTTACAACAAAAAACCTAATTAATATACAATGGTAATAAAATATTAATATAAAAGAGCAATTGAAAACAGTAGTATTTTGGAATTTGATATATTTTGCTTTAAATCTTATCTTTACTTTATGAACACAAAATACTCTTAAACAGATTGAATTTTTTTAAAAACGCCTCAATAAGATCAACCTGTTTGTGCCACTACCAGTTCTATCACTCACCCAGTGGGACGACGTATCTTTTATTGGACATTTCAAGGGTGTGACAGGGGGAGGTTTGCTTCTAATGGTGAAGAATTTCTGCTGCTACCATATTCTCAGAACCTACCCTGAATGCATTTTTCAAAAAGAAAGAAATATAAGCGAAAAAAAATCACATGAATGTTGTTTTAGCCCTGATTAAAAAAATACCCCCAAATTCTGATAATTTCAAAATAACTTCAAAACTTAATCTGCTGATTTTAAATGCTTTTATTTTAACCAAAATGCGTGATGTCACACTTCTTGTTACCCCCTCCCTCCCCCTTGTCACAAACTGTCCCAATTTCATGAACCCCCCTCCAAGCGTGACATCATTTGTGGACGGACCATAAAAGGTGTTTTATTTACTGTTAATGAAATGTGTATATGTCCATCTATGAGTAAGTTAACTTGAAAACCCTTAACTCCAGAGGGATGAAATTTGGCATTTGGTCTTAATGCCAAAATTGTCATTTTATATCAAATTTTGGACCAAAATCAGTGAAGAGAATATTGTCTGCTGTCTGCTTGTGAACACCTAAATTTAATTTAAAAAATTGGACCAAACTTTATATCTGGTGTTTGCATCACAAATGAGGATCAACAACAAATTTTGGACTGAACCCGAACACGTGCAAGCTGTTTGTCTATCTTCATAAATGTATATGTGAAAGCAGTAACTCAGAAACGCAACAAGCTATATGAATATTGTTTCGTGCATGGTCTTAATACCAAAACTGTGGATCTGTGTCTAATTTTGACCCAAATCCGTCAAAAGAGGATCCACCGACTTTGACACATAAATGACTTTCTTACATAGAATTTTGCTATAAGAAAGTCGTACCAGATAAAACAAACATTTTTTGCTCTAGCAAAACAGGCTAATAGGAGACACTAAAATAGGAATACGATTTCTTTTTCAAATATAACCCGCTGAAAATATTTTAGAAATGCTTTCGAACTGTAAAAAAAACTGTTTGATTTAAACCACAATAAAAGCTAAAAATATGAAACTGCATGTTATGCATTAATGTAACACTTTGAAACTTTCATGAATGTCTAAAGAGAAATTTGAAAATCAAATAATACGAAAGGGACACAGAAATGGAAGAGAAACGCTTTTTTTGCTTCTTTCCAACTTATTTCACAAAGACTGTAATAAACACATGGCTGTAAAGAAAAGAGGAAAAGAAAACCTCCTTGAAGGCATCCACCTTGTCCGACTCACAACCTTCGGAAACATACACTTTTCTGGTTACAAGGATTGTGTGGATGTTGAGTAAAGTGAAAGCTGCCTACAGGTTATTAACTATTGAAGAATGATCTTCTGACAGCCATTTTGCGTGACCAGTGGCGGACTGGCCAGTTTTCCAGCTTGCTCAATGATACTTGGACCCCCTTGCGCTTAAAAGAATCTGGGCCAACAGCATATGTGTGTGAGAGAGAGGGGGGTGAAAGAGAAGAACAGATTCAAGCAAGTTTTCTAGGCCTTTTCTAAACCAAGTTAACAAAATTGCAAATAGTTTTATTTTACAAACATAAAACTTCTATGTAAAATCCGATCACCAGTTTGCGGGACGGCAGCTAAAACTCACACCAAGAGAATAGAGGTTCCTCAAAGTACAACTGTCGTACAAATACCCTGGTACGTTAGAAATGAAAACATCCGCGAAGACCTACGACTCCCCACAATGGGAGAATTAATGAATCCATTAGGGAAATCCCAAACTTCGACCTTCGCAGCAATCGCAACAGAAGGCATCCGCGCACCATTCTGAATGAATAAGGCCCCCTTTGACGCTTCCCGCATGACTTGACTTCAAAGCGAAATTTGAATCTGATCATTTTGTTTAGGACTGAGTCACAGTACTACTTAAAAGTAATGGAAATATGATGAAATAATTTTAATATTCAACATCACATTTAAATATAATCTCCTTTCTTTTCTCTCCTTCTTCAATTTTTAACCTCAATTAAATTTAGTTTTAAAAAATGATGAAAAAAATGTAATTAAGTAATAACAACTTAAGTGCATTGCAATTTTTTGGTCACTGTACTCTAATTTTTCAGCCAGTTAATGGAAGATAAAGGGCGCCTGAGCCAAAGCGCTTCCAAGACCCCTCCATCAAAGATTTCGGATTTTTATTTCTCTCGGAGTCCTTGACGCTGCGAATAAAGGTGCAATATTCCTATTTGCATCAAGATTGCAGTCCTTAGGGTAGAGCAGCTAAATGTAGATGATCACCGCTTTCTTTTTTTTCGTACTGCTGCATTTGTGTCGTAAAGATGATGGATCAGTTTTGTAACAAGTGAATTCGCTCATCTATTAAAGTAAAAGAAAAAAAGACTTCTTCGGACAACTAAAATTGGTACAAAGAGATAAAAAAAATCATTCAAATAAACGATCAAAGGGCACATCTCTGAAAGGGGGAACACACACAGTCACACCTTTTCTTAAATTTATGTGTTTGGGGTGCTCATTTGATCCTGATTAAATCGTCCTAGAAAGGGTAAAACAGTGGCCTGGCTCACCAATTCTATGGTTTTAGAGGGTATGTACAGAAAAGTACTATTATCATATCTCTGTACATGCGTAGTATATCTATGCACCCAACTCCCTTTAATTTCATAGCTGCTAGAGTCATAAAACTGATGTTCAGTTTATAGTAAAGCACCTATGCTCTACACTGGGAGACAAATTAAGCGGTATCGAGAGGCGAAATTCGTAGTTAGTGTTTTTATTTCGAAAACTGTACTAAATACCGAAGAAAGACCTTGCTTACATTAATGTCTAGATTAGAACATATAAAACGGGTCTAAATGTGTCGACACGAAAAGTGGAAGAATAGAGCACTTGCCTATAATTAAGCTCATTTATCCTTCTTGCTACAAAATAAACCTGAACTACAATAACTGAATGAAATACAGGCTCCCATCACCGTGTTATTTAAAATTCTACATCAAACATTAACTGATCAGAGTACAGTGGCGGGAAAAAAAGGATCCACCCAGCATTATTTCGCTGCTAATCGTTTTATTTAAAAACAAAAGGTAACAATATTCAGGAAATAATGTCTATTAATAGATTCCATGTCTAAAAAGTTCAAAAGGGACCGTCTACATATTTATAATTGCACTAACTTCAAAATTCTCAATGACAAGACCCTTTTTTGATGCCAAAAATAATTTTCTCATGAAAAATACCCCAGGATATTAATTTTGATTAATATATCATTAATAGAATGGAAGATATTTGCCATTTTGTGTACTCGACATAATTGGGGTCGCCTCCACATTTACTTACTAAAGTTCTCTGCTTGCGTTTAAATGTCGGTAGTAGCATTTTAAATTATTTTGCACTTTAAATGTTATTTTCAAAGTAATGCCAGTAGATAGAAAATGAGAGTTCAGCCACATAGAGGCTCTAAGGCTCTGCCCTCCCCTCTGCCTCCCTTCGCTATCACTTCTCAGATAAGGGATTTTCAAGATAGCTTTTCAAGATAAGGACTTGAGATAGTGATTTATTTTTGTTATCGGTCTTTCGAACTTTGAAAATTTTCCCAAATGTTTTTAGGGACTTAGGATTTTTCAACATCCTTTTACTAATAATCTCTCACGCGCGCAGATTTGCATCAATTATAACTTATCGTTAATTAAAATAAAGCAATTAAAAATAACATAATAATTTGATACTTATAAATTAGATATAATATTTTTCACAAGATTAAGCCCAAGCCGCCATCCACTTCCTGATATGGAATTAATTATTTTTTCTATCTGCCTTTCGAACTTTGTAAAATTTTGCAAATGTTTTTATGGACTTGGTTTTTTCAACATCCTTTTACTAATAATCTCTCTCACACAGAATTTTATCAATGATAACTTATCATGCATTAAAATAAATCATTTAATTATAAATATAATAGTTTTAAACTTGGATATTAAATAATTTTAACATGATTTTAAACATAATCTACCAGCCGCTTTTTTTAGTTAAGAATTAATTATTTTCTATCGCACTTTTTAAACTTTGAAAATTTCTCTCACAGAATTTTATCAAAGATCACTTATCATGTTCCTGAACTTACTTTTTCAGTCGCATGTAGACTCTTCTCGATGATGAAACTCTCAAGTTGAAAGGGAGAGATAAAAACCGTGTTTGATAATCATAATTAAATCTTATAATCTATTGCTAAGAATTCTAATGCATAATTCATCAGCATATAAAATGATAAAATTAATTTTTTTAATGACTTAGTTGAAAGAAAAAATATTTAATTTTTTTTTCGAATTGAGCCCACCACCACCCGACAAGCAAAGCTTGCCGCCTCAATTCATCCTTATCACCTATCAGATTTTATAATGTCCATGTACAAGCGTATGAACGTTATCATCTAATAAATAACGCTTATCATCAAATGCACACAGAGCAAATTTGTTCACCTTTACTGTCTTCAATTTATGATTCTCACTCTGAATCCGATGTTGAATTTCTCTAGTTGATTTTAGATCTTCTCTACATCTTCTATAATCTTCTTGTCTTATATTTCTCTCAACGACCGATCGAGCCACTCCTTTTGCAGTCTTCTTCTCTCCACGTTCAGATTTGATAGAATACATTTTCGGACGAAGACCAATAAATTCAAAGATTGGTTTCGAATGCAATTCATCTTTAAAGCATCCAATCTTCTTCTTATTGGACTCACTGAATAAAAAGTGATCCCTGGGATAATCAGATGTATCGTATATGTCCATATGACGGGACATGTCCTCATAAATATCCTCAGTTTCCACCTCATAAGTCAGTGAATCCGTATCCGTGAAGAGAAGTTCGGCTTTGCCCCCATATTCCTTCTTCATGACGTTATAATGAAAATTATACATTATAAGTTTACTTAACTCTAGAATAACAAAACCTACGTATATAGGCTTATCTAGAGTCAAGCACTTTTTAACACGTTCCACCCCTACCAACTCATTATCAAAGATTTTAAATCTTTTGAAGGTAGGGGCAGCAACTAACTTCTGGGCCTTCTTCTCGTCATTTACCAGTTGCACATCCACACGGTTTCGGATGTTCTCCATGGTCTTCCCATATACGCTGTTGTTCATAAGTTTGAAGAAGTCCTTCTCAAAAGCAGACTTGCTATTTTTGCGTTGTTCAGTATATAACATAACTATTATAATATATTAATATGTAATATATTATATGTAACATTATATATTATATATTATGTAACATAATATATTATATGTAACATTTAACATAATATATTTCTTGAGCCAGGGTTTCTGTTGAAATTTTAAAATTTTATGCACTTTTTCCAATTTTAAGCCATGTTTTAAATAAAACTGTAGATTTTTGTAGTAGGTGATATAGTTCTTATCCTTCCAATTGGGTACTAGTTTAGTTGACGGTGTATACTTCATTCCATTTAAAACTGCCTTCGAGAACTCAGACAACTCTTCAAACTTGATATCCATCTTCTCAGGAGCTAAGGGATAATCATTGTGGAGATCGTGAAGCTCTTCAGGATACTTCAAATGAACTTCGAAAATATAGCCCTCAGAGCTATCCTGGGGAATTGACTGAATCCATTCGAGTGTCACGTCCGCTGAAATCCATTCAAATCCCCCATAGGGCAACGACTCGACCATGGAGGCTCCGTATAAATTGTTGCAATCTAGGTAAATGATATGTTTGATGCTCTTGCTTGCATCAAAGTTGGGGTGGTACTTGTTGTTTGCTTGAGAAAATCGTTTGGTGATAACAGATATTCCTCCTCGGATTCCTTTTTCAATAAACATGTGCATGTTTATATCCGTAAATAATTCGAGTGGCTGATCGGTCATTTTCAAACTGCTTTGCCAAGCAAGCCCGGGTGCCATGAAGAGGTGCACACAATCCAATCCATAATAATGCTGGCATAGTTTTCGAAAATTTTCGGAAACATCGGCAAGCTGAAGGACATCACATTTTACATAGAGGTCATGATATTCGCCCATGTTCTTCAAATTGAAATAATTCCACACTGTTTGGGCATGACGATAATCCTCATCACTGATGCCACTGCCAATAATGGTACTTTCAAAAGAGTCGATAGATGGCAGTCTTTCTTCGTCAAACTTTTGGTGTGAATCCATGTATTCATATGGATAAACACCCTTTCTCAGTAGTAAGGAAATATTATGATGAGGGAAATTTTCTTTTAAAATGTTAAATTTATCAGGAGTTAAATTTTGCACTAGTTTTTCTAAAGAGGTACTAAGGAATTGAAAGCTGTCAACAAAATTTAGGGAAACTTTAAATTTATGATATCTCTTTGATAGAGAGAATGTCACATATTTTTCCATAGTAGTTGGAACAACTGAGATTTCATAATCCTTCAACTTGCCGATTTCTTGCATTATCAGATGCCCGTCATAATTCTTCAAATTATGAAATACGACAGGAATCTTCTTCGACAGTCTGAATTTGAGGTTGCAGCTAGAGTGAAGGGCTGCCCGATATATTCCAGTCTGATGGTCATGGTCCCTCACTCTGTCACCCTTCAGTGCCTTTCTACAGATGGAACAGTGCGTTGCTGACCGGAAATCTAATTCGTCTTGAGGAGTCATATTTTCCATAAAATGTTTCACAGCATTTTCACCTCTATATATCGCAATCGGCTTCACACCTCTTCCATCTGGTCCAATTATAACGTAGGCATATCCACAGGCTTCATGTCGAGCTATGATCTCAGTATTTCCCGACGTATGCACCTCTTTCACAATGAGCGACTCAAAATCCGCATAAATGATATATGGAAGGGGATTTTGATAGTGCACGTTCTGAAATTTGATAAAATTTTCTCCCTTCTCAGGCATCTTGATATGTTGAGGAGAGTGTTCACTACAATATTGAAGATGTTCTTTCAATATTTCGTCCTTGGCAAATCGATGAAGGCAACGATAACAGTAATGATGTTTGCCGTTATGTTTTGTCAGGTCTCCAAGGAGTCTAGACATGTTTCTTATCAGACAGTAATGCTGCGTCTCCTCGTTAGCGATAAGCAGCAAGTTGACACATTCTTCATCTACACGCTTGGAGACATAGAGTGGAAACACAGCATTCTCCTCGTAGCCAAACACATTTATACGTAGATTGTTGAGTCGCTCTATAATGGGAATTTTATTCAATGGTACGGGGCATTCCACGCCATCTAGTTTTATCTCCTGCTCGTGGGGAGTGTAGTGTAATACACGATAACTATCACATGCTAGACTGTTTAACTTATGGGCGATCAAGCACCAAACAAGGCATTTCTGGTCCTCATTCTGAATGTTTAAGACCGCCTTCTTATCTACCAACTTTTTGGGGAGGATGATATAACTGCTGGCTCGTAGCGGCTGATATTTAGCGACGCACAGCTCAAAGTGAACAATTTTATCAAGAATCCACTCTGAGCCGCGCCTGATAAATTCGTCGACAGCTTCTAATATCTTGGTAAAGGATGCCGGAACATGATCCCCTACTGTGTCGCCAACTAATTCTATTTGAACGTTGCTTCGAAAGTAAGGAGTCACTCTTTCTTCTCCCCCATCTTCGCTTTCATGTTTAAACACGGCTTTAACAACCCCGTACCATTTGACAGCCCCTTTCTCCCGAATTTCTTCTTCTATCTTCTCCTTCAATTGAGGGGTGATTTCGTCAAAGAATAACAAAAAGTCTTTCTTACTATTCTCCGTGGGTTGGAAAAAGGTGGAGGTGAAAGTATTAAGGGCTTCTCCCTCCCTTCTAACACGCTTCGAGTTCCCCTCCGGGGTGGAAACAGTTCCTCTCTTCACGCTTGTCAATTTGATTTCAGGATGACTGGCCCTTACATGTTGATTTAGATGTTGAAGAGATATAAAGGAGCGGTCACACTTTCTGCAATCGTACTTTTTCTCCTGGTGTTTTTGCATATGCATGGCAAAGCAGTGTTTTCGTTGGAAGGATCTATCGCAAATGCTACACTAAAAATTATTTTCCTTGGAATGAGTTTTCATATGTTTTTTCAAATTATTATTTCGGCCAAAAGATTTCTGGCAAATTTCACATGTAAATAGCTTTTCACCAGTATGAATTTTCATATGTTTCGCAAGAGAGTTTTTCCAAGCGAACGATTTTGAGCATGTAGGACAAACCTACAAAAGAAAAAAAAATCAGTTTTCACAGTACCGCTTACAGGAAAGATACCCAATCCCAAAGTAAAAGTATACTTACAAAGTGCTGACTACTCTCAGGAGACGCTGGTCCACGATAACCTGAAGAAGTGCTTGGCGCTTCGTCCCAAACTGGGTTGTTAATTTTCCACTCTGACTGCAATTCAGCAGCATTCATTGCCTCGTTGCATGTAGGGGTAGCAAAATCATAAAACTAAAGAAAAGAATATGAAGTAAAACAATTATAAATATAATTATAAATAGAATTATATCATTATTATGTATTACAATTGAATCGAAATAACAAAAAGAATTTTACTTACTTCTCCCTGATCGCTGTCCATAGAATAAACTCGTCGCTGATCTACATGTTTCTCAGGAGACGCTATCCCATGTTGACCTGAAGAAGTGCTTGGCGCTTCGTCCCAAACTGGGGTGTCAATTTACCACTCTGACTGCAATTCAGCAGCATTCATTGCCTCGTTGCATGCAGGGGTAGCAAAATCATCAAACTAAAGAAAAGAATATGAAGAAAAACAATTATAAATATAATTATAAATATTATATCATTATTATGTATTACAATTGAATCACAATAACAAAAAAGAATTTTACTTACTTCTCCCTGATCACTCTCCATAGAAGAAAAAGAAACTCGTCGTTGATCCATAGAAGAAAGTCGTCGTTGATCTATAGTAAGTAGTGAGTACAAACTGACTAACTGAGTAAAAAGAGGAAAGAGCAGCCAAATTTAAAGATAGTAGGGGTAGTCTTTGCAAATCGATAAGCCAATCGGCGAAAAGCATGACAACTCATCAAGCAATCATAGAAGGTGTGATAAAATCTCACCAATCGTAGTAAAGTGCTGATAACAGTTCACCAACCGCCACGGCATCATTGGTAACACATATCACTCCAACTCGCATCTGAGAACGAACCTGCAAAGGTACGTCAATTCCACTTCCACTGCTTTTACCGATTTGTGAAGACGTCTCCTGTCTACCCAGCATGAAATCTCAATCCGAAGTGCCGGTCAAGAGGCGACGTGTCATTGAGCAGAAAAAGTTCAGCAGTGGCCCATAGACCCCTTTCTCTCCGTCAACGTAAATCAACGCGATGACAAGGTGCGAGTAAGGATTGTCGACGCGTCAGCAAACACCGCTGTGGAAATGAAGTCCCCCACCTTTTACGAGTTTTGCAGAAAGATGAATGACTTCAATGTGGTTTATACATCGAGCACAGTCATCTGCAACAATCAGCTTGCCGTCTTTTCATCAAACGGTGAATGTATTCACCAACAAATTTATGAAAAGAGTGGTGGGGGTTTCACAATGAAATCTCAATTTCTTAAAATGAGTCGAGAACAATTGACTTACTTAATGGAAAGTGTTCCGAGGTGAAAGAGTGTGTGGTGAATACGCTATTGTGTGTTGCCCTGCCCCAAAGTGTGAGGAGGAACTGTAACAAGATTGTCGCTGGAGCTTCATTCGAAACATTCTTAAAGGTTGTATTCGATGAAGTTATGACACAGGTGAACAATTGTTTTATTCTGGTTGTGTGGGGATCCCCCTCAGAGGAGACATGGATTTGACGTTGTATACAGACAAATATCGTTTCAGGGGTTATTTTATTTGAACTTTACAAACATTTGTTCCAATGTGAAAAGATACAATGAAAATGTTTTTTACTTCATTGAATGTGAAAAGTATATAGATCATTTTGAAAAATTATTTAAATGTATAATATATATATATATATATATATATATATATATATATATATATATATATATATATATATATATATATATATATATATATATATATATTCTCAATAAATGTGTTTGGTTTTAACCCTCTGAGTGGTTCCTTCTCCTTGTAAAGCGATTCAGCGATTGTTCGAAGACCCCTTGCATCTGTTTTAAAGTGCGCCTCAGACAGAACATGTTCCAAAAGCGCAGCGGATTCAGTCTCTTCCCCCCTCTGATCCATCGGCAATCAGCAACCCCCTCGAAGAGACTAACCACAAGAATCCGTTCTATTCAGCTAGGAACCTATTCAAACTAGCCCTTACTGCTTTCGGAGAGCCCACCTGTTGTGTGATAAATTAACACTTCAGGTCTTTGAGATGGGCAGTTGGGATCTATTTTCTGCACATTGCTCGTGTCAACAACACCAAATGACAAAAATACACACCGGTTAGGCGCGTTAGTTGATGATTTTTAAGATATTTGTGATTTAAATTTTTTGCCGTTTATTAATATTTGTATTTTAGCTATTGGCTGTATTTTATATTAGTAGTTTTTTTATATCCGTGACTTCACTTTATTTACTCGTCAGCATATTATTCTATGAATTTAAAATTAATTTACTAAATTTTAAGGATTAAAAACAAAGCCATTATAAATATATATATATATATATATAATTATTTTTTACTAATTTTTGATGTCGCAATAAAAGTTTTCATATTGCTTCTTGATTTAGTACTCCGTAAAAGGTAGAAAATTGAGAAACGATCACAAATATAAGCAGTGTTTAACTGGATTAATCCGTTTTGTATGCACATAAATACTTATTATATGGATAGTCGCATAATAATCTGTATTCTATAAAACCGCCTGTAATAATTAATACATATGAAGGATTAGAAATAACCTTCTTATCCCCTGAATAATGTTTTAAATTAACTAATACTACAAACCTTTTTTACTGAAACTTGTACTATATGCTTGTTAAGAGCACGAGTTAATAATTCTCAAAATAAAGTTTACATTTAGACTAAATGTTAGAAGAAATAACGTATACATATACCGTTATTTAGCACGCAAAATATTATCTTTTATTATAATAAACAGAAAATTAATTCACCTAGATTAACAAAATTTGAAACTTTTATACTATAGTACCGGTCATAGAGCATCCCGTGGCCAAATTTTCAAAATTAAATTTAATTCTTTATTTATAACTTTTTTATCGAAAAGAAAGGTATATTAGAGTTCAGACAGGGCATTAGAGTTTTTTCAGCCTATTTAAACGAAAATTGGACCCTTATCTACAATTAAGGTTGCGTTTAGGAGTTACCGTATTCAGAAACACGAAGTGTAAAACGAGGAGATATATCAAAATTCGAATTTACAATTAATGATTACAATACTTTCTCTTTTATACTACGTATACGAGAAGGTAAAAGAAATCAACATTTTTTCAATCAATTTTACGAAAATGGGCCTTGGTACGAAGTACAAAATTGTTGAATTATTTTCTACAGATAGTTTTTTACAAACTTGGTAAAATCGAAAGAATAGGGAGGAAAATCTACCACATATTCGAAATTAGTCAGGTTCCCTTTTGTGCTATTCAAAAACAGTTTTGGGTCTTTTCGTACTAAATATAAAGGGAATTTTATAAGCATAAAAATGACACTTTATTCTTTATACAAAATTTTAAAAATTAAATTATATATCTCATTCATGTATACCATACTACTAGGAAAATAAATATCTTGTTTGCAGTTTTATAATTATCCATTCAAGTTCAGAATGAAAATAAAAACGTGTAGATAAATCTGAATTATATAAAAAAATTATACTTTACAAATTACAGCACACGCACACACATCCAAGATATTGCTATAAAACACATTATATAGTATGTGATGGTGGAATTTGGAAATAATTCAATGCCTGAGACTGCTATTATTTTTGGAAGAACTGTCCTTAAGCTTGTTAATATCGGATATATCAAAGGTTTGTAACACATAATAGTGGATTCTTGTCTCATAGCATTTATTAAAATTCACCTCAGAATTGGTATAAGATTTACCAAAAGCACTGGAATTTAAGCATTTAGATTTGATCACATATTAAATAATGCTTAATAGCAAATCAGCAAAACTGTAATGGTTCAAGGAACCAATGCATAAATGCAGTCTCTGAAGTAAGAAATAATATTTTCTTAGAAATAGTTTTGGGTTCTAGGAAGAAATACAAATTTTCAATGATAATTGAAATAATCTCTACACAGTTGAGCTGCAGATAATATCAGACTCTCAATAGGATTAGTATCAGCAGTATACAACGATGTTCCCCGATACAGTGCTTTTAACAGATGGTTATGTCTATCTGTACGTGAAAAACATGTGACATAAACAGATAGAGAATCAGTTTGAGAAAGGTCGTAGCAGAGGACTGGTATATACAGTGACGATTTTTCGCACAGGTGTTAGAGGCGCTCGCCTCGTGCATCTAGGGGGCCTCAAAACCTATTCGATCTATATCGTAATACTAAGCCGAAGATGAATTTTCGACATTGGGTAGGGGGAGGGGCCTCACAGCAATTTTGCGCCTGTGTCCCCATACTGACAAAATCCGCCAGTGGGTATAGCATGATTGATTCACTGAAGAAATACTTCTGACAAAATTCCCGTGCTCTTTAAGATCAGTAAAAGTTATTAAAATGGTATCATTGGTAAAAATTGTTAATTGACGACAAAATAGTGACACTTCATAGATGTTTTGGCCGTTCTCGGTGAGGAATACAAAAAAGTTTGGGGGCCGTTTCGTATCGTACCGTTCTTTTCGAAAATATAAAGCAAATTTAACAAGCTTAAAACTGACCCTTTACTCTTCAAATAAGTTAAATAAAATAAAAAATATCAAAACATATAGAAAATAAATATTTTATTTACAGTTGAAATATTATTTATTAAAGTTCAGAATGAAGAAAACGGAGCAGATAAATCATAATTTTATAAAAAAAATTACACCTTACAAATTACAGCATGCACGCATAAGATAATGTAATAAAACACATGATCTGGCAGGGGACGGTAATATTTTGAAATAATCCAAAGCCAGAGACTGCTATTATTACTGAAAGATCAGTCTTCAAAGTTGTTATTAGTGGATCTGGATGTATCAATGGTTTCTAACATATATTAGTGGATTTCTTTTCTCAGAGCATGAATGAAAATTTAACTTGCAGTTAGCATGCATTTACCGAAAGCAATTCAATTTAGCTATATAGTTTTAATCATTTATAGAAGAATGCTTAATAACACATCAGGAAAAAAATTGTGCTTCAAGGAACTAATGCGCAAATACAGTATTCGTATAATATTTTCTGAGAAATATTTTTGTCTTCTTTTATTTTAAGCAAGAAATAAACATCTTCATTGATTATTCAAATAAACGTAAGAGAGTTAAGCTGCAGATATTATCAGTCTCATAATAAGATTATTAAAAGTCTGATAAGATCACACACCCAAACATTAAATTTAGTCGATAACGTTTTCATCTAAACTATATTTTCCCCTGCCTTTAACAAAAAGAAAATATTTTACAATGTAAAAAATAAATTTTTTTTTCCACTTTCTTTAATTTTTATTTCCATGTACGTTATTTTTTCAGTTCAGAGTGACCTAAAAATAAATTTCCGGCTAATAATTATTTAATAAAATGATAATTATCTTTCGGAATGAATTTTTTCATTGTAATTTTTATGAATTTAAAACATATTTTTCTAAATGTTGTAATAATGAAGTTAAAATCTGTTCTAGTCTAAAAAAATTACACTTAAACCTGAAAATTAATTTTTTTAATAAAAATCAAATACATATATAATGAAATAATTGTAAAACTGAAATTTTCGATTTGATCTGAAAGATAAAACAATAAAAATAATGCATCATTTTCATATACCTTAAAACTTGCTCTATTTTTTGACAAAAATTTAATTTTACTCTATTTTTATAAATGAAAAATGAGTAGATGGAGATTATTAATATGAAAGAAGTTTACATTAATATCATAAAACTAGTTGAACGTGGGTGAAATGTGTTGATTCAAGAACACTGTTCAACTATATATAAATAGCAGATTTTCTTAGCTTCCCCTAGGCTTTCAATTTTTTTATGCTTGAATGCGGTATTGGAACAAAATCTATTTTACTTAAACCACAATATCTATTTTACGTAACCATTCGATATGGATCTTTAAAGCATTGAGGCATTGAAAAAAAAAATCTTATATCACATAAATTGTATTAAAAGAATAGTACTTGAAACATAATATAGCATCAAACCAGGCTGACATTAAACAAAAAAAAAATCCGACACTGCAATTCTTCCGGAAATATAACCTCAATGCAAATAGCATTAAAATTCCCCACACCACAGGGGAGAGTTGGGTTTCGGATCCTGTGCCATCTCCAATTTGCAGTAAGTACATCCTTATCAGTCTTCATTGTGTTGACCTGTGCTCTCCCCGGATAATCAATCAAGATGTCAAACCAAGAAAGGGGGGTAAGAAATTAGGAAAAGTACGTGTGTTACACTTTAGAGACAGTTCACAATGAACGTAAAATTCAGTGCAAACCGATTTCGGGGTGTTTTCGACCACACGTTGAAATGCGTGTTTAACGATTTTGGGGTTGTCCAAGGTCAACGTAGAAATACGTGTGAAACACTCAGAGGGTTAATTTGTGTGATTTCTATCTCAATTGAAAAGTCATGATTTCATTCAAATTCTTTATTAATATTTCATCCACTGTGCTTTAGATTTTACATTCTTTGCAGCAAGATAGTTATTTTTGACATAGTGTTTAGGCATATTCATCAAGTTTAGAGCTGCTAGAAATTCTTGAATACCAGCTACATTAGTCTTTTTCTTGTTGTGAGTAAATATAATGTTAAACAAATCAGCTATATTAGTTTTGGAAATTAATTCATTTCCAATCAAAATTTCTCCTTTATCGATCCATTTTAAAATATTAGAATGTTCTTTAATGAAATCCTGGGCCTTTGAAGCTTCATTTTTCCTTCCTTGAGGAACACTATTTAAAACAACACGGTCGTAGGAATCTTCTTTTCTTGGTAGCATAGGTTCAACTTCGATATTATCCGAAGGTGCAGGCTCCTCTGGTGGCTTCCAAGGTAAGTTATATTCTTCTATATTCATTTTCTTTTGCAGCAAAGCATAATATTGCTTCACTTTTTCATGTTCCTCTAACGAACTATTTAAAATATTTAGCATACTTTTATCTAGATCGTTCAACTGCTTATCAGAAACGGTATGTTTTGACACTAAATATTCTGGAATGAGTGCAAATTTTTTAGCGTGCTCCATGGAACAGCTCGGAGAGAACACTTAATGCAGCGGGAATGAGAATATTGAGAAAACCTCCTTTCTGTAAAACGAGTTTACGTTTTTTCGACAAAGCGACTTTTCTTTCAGCTAAGGTACGCAACGTTCTCTTATGCTTAGATAGAGATCCTTTCTGCTTTTCCGTCAATGGTATATTTCCATGCAATACGTTCAGGCAGCATTCGCATATAGCTTTTATACCTTCTTCGTTAATACTTTTCAAAATTTCCTTTCTAAACTTTTGAGGAAAATGTTTATAAGTTCTAATTGCTGTAGTTGTTCCTTACTCAGCGTCATATTGCGAAATGACTTATAGAAGTGAGTATCTCTAGCTTTTTATATTGTTTCAAAAATTTTTTAATTGATAAAAATATTGAATCTGATTGGGTAAAATTTGAGTGCGGAGACGAAGTTCCTCAGGGGTTTCACTTCTCAAATCTAAAAATAGATAAGAGTATGGTTTCTTAGTCGCGTCCTCATAAACTTCTTGAAAAATTTTTAAATGTCTTAGAAAAAGTTGTTTTCCTAAATGCGCAACTTGAGTGAGATCTTCTTCTGTTTTTACATAAAAATAAGTAATGCGCATTTAAGGTTATTTTCCTCATTTCTTTTCCTTTATGAAAAAAGTTTTGTACGATGAAAATTATACTAAGATTTAAATGATGACTACCTTTAGTAAACAAGTCTGTTAAAAGTTTCTGATTAGCACCATGACTCATGAGGTCATCTATGATAAAAAGGGTATGCCTACCTAAATATTCTTGAAATTTTAATGGTAATCTCTCCACAAAAGTTACTTCAGGAATGTTATCGTAGAGGGGTTGGTGAATTCCATAGAACCAGACAATCTTATCTGGGACTGGGGAAAACGTTTCCCCCTTGTAGTGCAATAAGTCTCGAACGAAATACGTTTTCCCACACCCGGTGGGGCCTGCCATCACCATTGTGAAGGGGTGTTGCAACTTTGGAAACTCCATGACGAATGATTGATGAGAGTCAATATTCATTTTAAATACTTTTATTGATAAAACTTGGTTCGGACGCCAAACTTGTCGGCTACAAAATTATACACTTTGTCATCAATGTGTATTGAACAGGTGACATAGGTAGTAATATCTGTCTTAATGAATATCCGCGACATTTCGAATATAAATAATATAAACAGTGTTGGCCGCAGACTGCCGTTATGCGACTGTGTATAATCATAGGATTGTAATTTACAAACAAAATCTTTCAGCAAAGTTGGTTATAAATTTATTAAAAGTGAAAGGAGTGTTTCCATTTGAATCAAAGAATTCAACCTCTTCAGGAGAACTAATGAAAAATGCCAACCAGTGACTTCCCCCCCCCCTTTGAAGAAGGGTCTACATTTGCAATAAAACATGCTGGATAGTAACGGATACGTGTAGGTAATCGATCACTTGCAAAAACTCCAAGAAAATATCTTTGAGTAAAACGATTCCTGGATAATATAATGTCAAGTTGATAGCTATCCATTTCTTTCAGTTGGCAAAATCACATAAAACGTGACGAGATTTTGTTATTTCAATTATGTTTTGAAATTCAGCATACACTAAAACGGAGACTGTTTCCTCTAAAGCTCTTGCGAACTTTGCTTCCACCCGTAAATTCCCCTGGTGTAGTAAATTGAAATGAGATCCGTCGCATAAACCGGGAGTTAAATCGAATGAGTATATGGCATATCCTTTTAAAAATTCTTCCCTCGATATGTAAATTCCTTTATCCCTATTAAATCCAGAAAACAAACTGTGATAGGCTCGAATATAATTCTCTGATTCATGGTTTAATTCCATAGGTTTGCATGGAACTGGTTGCCCATCTAAATAAATCCCTAAAAAGTTAAGTTTGTGGTGTTTAAAGTTGAAGGGATTTGATGAATACTGACCGTTTATGGCAGCATTTTTCACGAAAGTTATAATGAGTCGTTTTGGCATCGATCAGAGGAAACACATTGTCTTGCATAAAAGACAAACTTCCTTTTGGAACAGAGTACGTTTTACAAACCACTCTATCTATAGGATATTTTGCCGAAGTTTTTTCCAGGGCTTTAGCATGACCCAGGGAAACACCAGGGCTAACTTTAACTTTTCTTACGAAAAGGGATGCATGTTCTAACACCCCATTGTATTCAGAATTATTAGTTGACAACAAACAGAAATTGGGTTTGCTTCGTATCATTTTTATTTTCATGTCTACGAGGTTGAGCATTAAGCGATTTTGCTGAAATATGTCACAGTGCAGTTGCCCTATCATATCAAGGGTACGACTATTGGCCATGAGTTGATAACGCTTCTTCAAACTTTCGCACGCCTCTTCGGAGACAGGATCCACTTGATAAGGCTTATCGTCTTTAAAGAATACCTCACAGCTGAGTAGGCTTTTCTTTGCATCTTCTCCATAGTTCAAAAGCGTTTCAACATAAGCTCGATAAGGGTAGGTATTGCTCGCAGAAGAAATGATGTGATCATTTAGACTAACATCGACTTGAGAAAACAATGAATGTAAAAATAAATTAACTGGAGCCACGGGTTCATTATCAGGTAGGGGCGCTCCGTCCGATTTGGTTATTTTGGCCTTTACATGAATATACGAATCAGCCAAGTCTAGATATTCGTCTCCGCTTCCAGATATATGAAATTCGACTGGGGATCCATCGCGTATGTTGGATAGGGGGAAATATTCTACAAACTTTCCAAATTCGATAGCAGCTTGTGTTGAGGGGATAGAAAATAAATCCAATTCTGATTTCACGCAAATGGGTGAATCTTGATGAATAAGGGTAGCCATATCTAAGAGAAAATATCGCGTGTTCTCACTTTCTTGGCTTTCGGTATACTGATTCTTTTTTGTGGTCGTCTTCGCTTTTTATTCCTTTTTCCTGAACCAATCATCGTTTTGACTTTTGATGCCGCTTTATCTGTTAATATTTTTCCAGCTTCTTTAAAACGCCTCTAAGCTGCTTGTTTGGGTTTATCCCCTCGTGAAATATCACTCATTACATCTAATCCACTTTTCAAAATCTGCTTCCCTATTGCTTTTGCTCCCGATTTAAAAAGGGGTATAGCAGATCGGAAAAATGAGCGAAACAAGCCACCCACTCCTCCATACCCTGATTGGTATGCAGCTCCACGATAAAAATCAAGTCCATTCCCAGTCTGTTGTAAATAATAATCTTCGAAGGATTTTTGACAGCATGTATATGGGACGTGCATTATGGGAGATATTTTTGTCTAAGGTGTAGTTTCACGTATGAGCGCCCACGTTCAAATGGTGTTAGTTCACCTCGGTGTGTCCTTATAACTATTTCTATATTATCAATTATTTTCCGACTCAGAGGAATATAGTGAGGCCTATCGTATTGTGCACAGACCATCTCACCGTCGCTACCGGTAACATTTACAATACGAAGTAAGGGTGCAAATACATCGCCAACGATTTGAGGTTCGACTATGTCGGTATAAAGAAATAAAACACGATAATGGGCACATGGATCAGCTACTAATGGGCTTTCAACTACAGTTTCGACGTTTGGATGATTTGAAACTATTTCTGTAGGCTCAAAGCCTAACATTTGCGAAAGGCCGTCGTGAAAATAACCCGAGCTTTTCCCTTGACCTTAATTTGCACTCTCTTAGTGCTTTCATTGAACTTGAAGGTTATCTTGTCACGAAATTCTTCGAGGGCAATTCCTTTCAGAATGTCTGGGACAGTTTCATAAAATCCAGGTGGAATTCTGCCACCGATAACTTTATTGTCCCCCAAGTCAAAACCAATCAAGTTATTTTTACTTTCTCGTATACGAAGTATACAATGAGAAAGTATTGTAATCGTCAAAAAATTCGAACTCGAGATTTTGACGGATCTCCTCGTTTTAGACCTCCCTGAGTCCGAAAAACACAATTTTGGAATTATGTCTGTATGTCTGTCTGTGTGTGTGTCTGTCTGTGAACACGATAACTCAAAAACTATTAGAGATACGGGGATGAAATTTGGTATCTGATCTTTGAACATAATTTGTAGGTTTCTATCAAATTTTGGACAAAATCCGTCAACGGGAAGTCTGTCTATTTGTATGTCCGCGGTCATGTGAACGCTATAACTCAAAAACTTGAATAGTTAAATGGATAAAATTTGGTACACAGTTTTATCGTTATGAATGTAGGTCCGTATAAAAGTTTGAGCCAAATCAGTCAAAAAGAGGCGTTCAAATTGCATATTCAATTTCTTTTAATCCGATTCTCATGCGCATGCGTATTGGTAGCAATCTGTTATTGTTGTAAATTTTATTTACAACAATAAATAATGTTTTCAAGCATCAATTGTTAACAATTTTTTTATTGTTGTAAATCAAACCGATCTCATTATTTCAGCAAATCTTTTATTCACGCGCTTTTGCAATTGTTACGGTTGTGGTAGTATAAATTGTTTTCTTGGGAATTCAATTCCAAAGCGGAATTTTCGCTTTAGTATTCATTGCATTGCCTATTTTATCGCGCCTGCTTCAAAGTAATATTTTTTTTGAAACATGGCAACAGATATTTGATTTCAGGTTTGTTTGTTTGTTTTTGTTTTACTTTCTCGTATACGAAGTATACAAAGAGAAAGTATCTCCACTACGAATCTCCACTTAGAAAGTATACGAGAAAGTTTAGGAGAGACCACTCCCGCTGGTTTTCATTCACATTATACCAAGTGTGGGGGTATATGAATTGAGTCAATGCGAGCTCCCACTCCCCATGAAGTTGAAGGGGGGAGGGAAGACGTGTGATATAATGCTATATTTTATTTTCAGGAAAATATGCCATTGAATTATCACTCGGAAGTGTCAAGTATAAACTCATGTTGAGAAATGAATGCTATCCGCTAAAGACATGAGTTTTTATATGGCAGATATATTGGATGTTGGAATCCACTGATTAAATTTGTTAGGATACCCTTTAAACTTTACAAAGTATTCTAAACGTTTCTTTTTAGTTCTCTTCTTTAAATTTTTTTCGACGGGGAACGATTCTTTCAGTTTGACTTTTTGTAATTCTTGTAGATAAAACGTTCCTAAAACAGGTTCTCCTAGCAGATCTTTTATGCGATACACGGAAGGACTTCTTTTCACACATTCACTCACAACAAATAGTTCTTCGCTAAAGTTGGTCTCATAGCCCTTTTCGAAAGTGAGTTTCTTTTTAGAAATGCGAACAATATCCCCCATATTTAAAACACAAGTGGAGGGAGGGGACTTTTTTCCATACAGAGTAAACCATACTTCCCTCTCATTTTCACTGTTCACCTCTATGGGTCTTCGTTTTATAGAAGAATGATATGTGTTATTATAACTTTGAACTAGTTTTTGCAATACATTTAAATAAGTATAAGTGTTCTGACTCGTAAAGTATTTCCACATTTTTGTTTTTAAGGTTCGATTCAAGCGTTCAACGATTGACGCTTTTGTAGCGTTGTATGTTGTAAAATATTTCACATTGTTTTCCTTGAGAAACTTTTGGAAAATAGAGTTTTCTAATTCTGTCCCTTGATCTGTTTGTAAAAATTTGGGCTTCCTATGCGAGAATATTATTTTAAAAGCTTCCAAAATGTCTTTTCCACGCTTCTGCTTCAATGGAACTATCCAGGCATATTTCGATAGTACATCGATGCAACATAAAAGGTATCGATATCCCTTATTATATTTGCTCAAACTCGAAAGGTCCACTAAATCGGCTTGCCACTGCTGATCAATTGAATATACTATCACTTTATTCGTCGGGAACTTTTTGCGAATCGATTTGTGAAGAGTGTATGCATCAACACCCTCTAGAAAATTTTTTTATTCCTTTTCTGCTCACCTTTCTTCCTAACGCACGGTGTAAAGCATCAGCTCCACCAAAACTTGCTGGATGAGACGGGTCTTGATATGTCTCATTCATTGCAACACGAGAAACTACTATTTCTAATATGTACTCTAAATTGCATCATTTTCCATAAGTACACCTACCGTATCGTTTAAAAGTAGAACAAAATCAATAGCAAAGTTTGATTTTCCCTCAAATATATACATTAAACTGAAGGAAACCGATAAAACAATGTATAAAACCCCTGTCCACATTAGTTCTTCTCTAGACAACATAATTGCAAATGATAATGGCTCATTAATACAACCTCTTTTATAAGGATAAAAGCTGAAGCATAACTGAAGCCCCTACCAGTAGTTGGTCATAGCCGAATGGTTAAAATGATAGGAAATCGGTCAGTCAACCTTTTGTTAAGTTCGAACCCACCCTTAAACAAGTTGAAATAAAATATCCCAAATAATTATTTTAAAAAATATTGTCACCACTAGATTTCAGCATGAGTATTTGATTTCAGTTATCAAATATTAATATTTCTAATTGATAATAACTAATGACATAAGGAAGCAAGTCAAGAAATCCTAAGTCCCTAAAAACATTTCCAAAATTTTTCAAAGTTCCAAAGACCGATAACAAAAATAAATCACTATCTCAAGTCCTTAACTTGAAAATTCCTTATCTGAGAAGTGATAGGGAAGGGAGGAGGAGAGCAGAGCCTCGATGTGGCTGAACTCTCATTTTACAATCGGTAAAACTTGTTGCGTAAAAGAATAAATAGTGCAAAATTGCACTAATTTCTAAAATTTCCAATTGTATACATAAATTGTTAAAGTTTTATAGTTTTAAATTTTATAAATAAAGTGGTGTAATGATTATATTTATTATTATATGAACGTTTTCGAAATATATGACGGCCCCTTAAGTGCATCGTTTTACAGGAAAACTGAAAATCACGTGTAACTTCAAAACTTCTCATACGAATATGCTGAAATTTTGCATAGGCTTATCAAATGGCCATCTGCTTCGATTACTGTTAAAATTTATATGTGTTACTATTCAAAACATTTTTAGCACCAATTTTTATAAAATATTCCATGTGCTCAAAATTATTTTAAATAAAAAGCTAAAATGTAAAATGTGCAGACTAATTCATACTATTACATAAAAATATTCTAGGTCAATATTTATATTATTTCTCAAGATACCAATAAAAATTCAAAATTTGACTTTAGCATTAAAGACTCAAAATTTTATTTGCTTATAATTTCAAAAGTTATTGACCTTGGATAATGAAATTTGGTATCGGGGCATAATTTTTCATACAGTTTTGAAATCCGTTGATAAAAATGTGTGTTGCCATTAGAAATTTTAAAATTAGAGCAATTATAAATAGATGACGCTGTTAGTTTTTGCTTATCACGTAGTCATTTGATTATAACTGAAAAAAAAACTTTTTATGACAATAGTTTGTTACTCATGAATTAGAATATTAGTTGATGAGTGAAAAGCAACTTTTGGATACTCTTTAAAGGAACATACTAAAATTATCAGACAACATTCAATCATTAAAAGAAATTTTTCGAAAAAAAAGCATATTTTACCACTTTAAAAAGTCTAATTATGTTTATATAAATTTAAAAAACTGAACTCGTAAATCTTCGTGTTTCCTCATTCCTCTATTTTATGACTGATTCGATAATTGCTTCGAGTCAAATATCTGGAAAACTTTTCAGCATGCATAAAATTTTACATAGCCATTTCATACACATCGAAATTAGAAGAAAAGTGATTCTAAGCTTGTGTGTGTGTGTGTGTGTGCTTTTGATTAAAAAGTCCACAGAGGCGCTCGGCTGGAAGATCAGAACAAAAACTGCTTTCTCGGAACGTAGTCATAATCTGCATTTCTGTTCATGACTGTGACGTATTGTTCTGTGTAATCTATTGTTGAGTTCGGAGTTGCCAAACACTTGAGTGATTCGCAGATTATTAAAGTTTCCTCGAGATTAAAACAGGAAATTTCATAAACTATATTTTAACGCCAAACCAACGAGTTAAGAATGCTTACTTCGAATTTTGTCGCTAAATAGCGTTGTAAAGTATCTCATTGCGTAGCGCAGAACTATTTTACTGTGCCTAGAACCACATTTAAACGCCATATCGCCTTTCTGAAGTTAAGGGGGGTGGGCCGTCTGTATATTGTAAAGATTATAGAGTGCAGTTTTGTATTTTTTGAAATTTTTATTTGTTCGTTATAATAATTGCATTTGTTAAATAAAAGCACTGTGGATCTGAGTGGGACCTCATTGTAACTCCCTGATGCCTGGCAATCAATATGTTCAGACCCAATCTGCCACTGTGAGTGACTGATAAGAATGAATTTTGGAATGAGTTGCAACATTGTAAATGTTACCTATTATACACTCCACTCATAAGATTTTGCTAATTTGACACGCTCTTGTGTAAAATTTGGATACATTTGGTTGATTCCCATAAAATGTGTTTTATTCGAGACAATTTGTTGTTCATTGTGATATATATATATATATATATATATATATATATATATATATATATATA
>BGPR01000124.1:1201969-1265280 GCA_013235015.1 Araneus ventricosus | reverse complement strand
ATATATATATATATATATATATATATATATATATATATATATATATAATGATTTTATGGTTGTAGTCAGTAAAAAGCCGAGTTATATTCTAATTTTCTTTTATTATGAGAGAGTGACGGAATGTACGTACATCTTGGTTCAGGTTTCAAGTCAAAAGCGAACAGAAAATCCCTGCATACTCTCAGATAAGGGAATAACATATAGACACGAGATCAAAGTGAAGGGAATAATAGCTATTTTTAGTAAATTTCGTGAATGTTTAGGGAAAAGTATGGCGGCAATAAGACGTTGATTTCGTGATTTGTGTAGGCGCGTGGAAGTAATTAGAATATTCTTTTAGTAATAAATATGCCAAAACGCGAGATTTAATATACCTCCAGCTCGGGAAATAAAACGAAACTGGAGTTTAAGAAAAGCGATTTTGGAATAGTACGAAGATTTTAAATATATAATATTAGAATTTAAAGTGAAAGTAAGTGAGATTATTACATATATATTTATATAAATTAATCAAAACATTTGTTATATTTTAGATATATACAAATATTAATCTAGAAATTAAAATTAAAATCAAATTACCTTATCAATAATCATACAAATGAAATAGAAAAGAAAGTTTATTAACGACTATTACACTATGAAAAAAGACAACCTAGAAATGGAATTCCAACAATGAAATGCTTATCAGCCTTGGGAACTGATATGTCGCATTAATCTAGATTTGTGGCGCCAACCCTCTGCGAAAACCAATTGTTAGGAAAACGAAAAAATAGGGGAATAAATCCCCAAAATCTTTCAAGAATAGAAACGAAAAAGTATATAACTTATAGCAAAACAATTCAATAATTATAATTATTGTTAGAACTTGAGCATTATCCTAAAGACAGTTCCGCATTTAAAGTGAAAATATTATTTATAAATTAAGCTTGTAACACTATAATAAAACACTATAAAATATTAACTATAAATTAAATTTAACCTTTTATAATAATATATATATTTTTGGAAATGTACATAAAAATAAATAAATGAATATATGATGCAATCTTATTTTTAATACGCCATCTACCTATGAAGTGATTTACTAAAATCTTTGTTAATTCCATTATATATGATTACATCAAAAATAAATGCAAAGACTTTTAATTTAATGGTGTTAAATATTTATTATTAACATAAGCATACATGAAATTTATAGGATACCTACATCTCATATCATTTTCAAGAAATGTATCAATATGAGACTGCTGTTTTAATCTGTCTCTGACTAAAATAGTGCTTCTATGAATATAATTTAAGACGATATTTCTATAAATTTGACAACGAATGTTGCTATTCTAAAACTGTAACTTGTTTATATTGATCTGAAAAGTGTTTCTTTTAACATAAATCTCAGTGCTTAATTTATTATCAGCCATTTTTATTTCAATATCTAAAAAATCTGCAGAAGAAAAACCTTCATTAGTTTTTAGTAATATCAAATATTATGGATAAAAGTTAATCTGTGGTGTGTAGTCTTCTACTGTTGAACATATTAATAAATCATCAATATATCTATACATGATATAAGAATTATTGTAAATATTTTCTTTTTCAAAATAGTGTAAATATAAATTAGCTAGACCATTACTGGCTGGTCCACTTTGTAGAAGTCCTTTAATTTGTTGGTATAATTTATTGTCGAAGCTAATATAATTTTCTTTTAATATAACTTCTATTAATGTTTTATATTTTTAATTTTAATCATTTTATTTATGCTAAAATCTTCACGAATCTGTAATAAATTTTTCATCATATCTTTAATATCCATACTATTGAATAAATCTTGAAAATTAAAAGTATGCACAGAATAAATATTTATATCTTTAAAACTCTTTATATTTTCATAGCTATTATTAATAATAACTGTATTATTTTGTACTTTTAATTGTTTTATAATCTCTTGCAGATATTTTTATAAAATTTTACCTGTTTTCTTTTTATAAATATAACTCTCATTCGTTACGCTTCTAAATTTGATAGGATTTTTATGAAGTTTTGGTGTAAGAAAAATATGGGGATAGTTCACTTTCTCACAAAAAATATTTAATTTTTTATGAAAGGCTTTAATTCTATTATCTACTTCTCTTGTACTGAAATTAGTTTCAATATATGCCTCATTATTTAGAATATGTTCTTTAGGTACTTTACAATAATAGTACTTGCAAATGATAGCATAATTGTTTGGTACTTTGTGAACAACTTTTGTTTGGTACTATAACAAACTTTTTCTTCAGATCCTCTATCTGCGTTTTAATATCCTGGTATCTAGTTTCATCATGTGTTTTAAAGTTGTGTCTATACAATTCATTCAAAACTTTATGTTTATACTCCTCAAAAGCTTCTAAAGGCATAATGTATTTTATTGCCATTTTCAATATAAAGTTCTCTATATCTTTTTTTAATTGCCCATTACTATTGGATATTATCATTCTATGTTTTCCCCCTTTTTCATTAGTTTTCTTAATATAATATTAATTATTATATTTAAGTTACCTGTAATTACATGTCCATGCTTTATATCTATAAAATTATTATATTGTAACTTCCTTTAGTTTAGTTATATTAACGTCCCGTTTTGAAGCAACACGAGGGCTATTTTGGTACGGATCTCGTAATTTTGAACCTCGGCCAGATGACGAGGACGACACCTGAGTTGGCACCCCCTCTCCAAACTTCTGCACCATATAAATGGGAGGACATTGTAATTTCTTTTATATTTGCGCCTACGATTGTTGCACTCTAGGCTATAGCCTAGGTCGGCCCTATAGGAAATCTGGCCCTGTTTTCTAGTTTTTTTTAAGGTAATCTAATTTTGTAATTTCGTTAGATATATGTATAAAGGCCATGTACTCGAACATATTCGAATTAAAATCGAGTATTGTTTCAATTTCAGTACATTATTCTTATGAATTTTTTTCATATTTTCAAATTTGTTTCTAGATATGCTTGGTCCAATTATTTTTTATTGATTGACTCACAAGTCGACAACTCTGCAAACTTTGTATTTGAGTATATTTGGAATGTCTTAAAATATTTTTTAAATATTTTTGTCTAAAATTAACTGTAAATTTTAATATTTTTATACGTGAAATACTAAAACAAACTCTCTTGAAACTGACCCGCAATTAAATGTTTTGTTATTACAGTTTATCTTAATAATATTTACATAAAAACTGCTTATACTATTATTAAATTAAAATCAATGAAAATATATGGATTTGAAAGTTTGGAAGGTGCACTTAAATTCGCATATTGCCTAAGGCAGCGGTTCCCAACCAATGGGTAGCGGCCCACTTGTGGGCCTCAGATAGCGAATTAGTGGGCTGCGGAACGCTAGCCAAGAGTCGAAGTCAGGGAAGCTTCAAGAGTCGTCACTCGTTTTTCGCTTTATAAACAATATATTTTTAATCCTTTTACAGTAAGCTTTAGTATAATTACTGACAGATACGTGCATATAATATATGCTGTGTTTGTATTTTTTTACTTGTTTATTTGGTTAGGGGGGGGGGGGGCTCAAAATATTTTTTACACAACAGTTGGTCCTCACAACCAAAAACGTAGGGAACCGCTGGCCTAAGGGCTTAACTTGCCCCGCATTTATCCGCGGTTAGTTTTTGTATCTAGACATCATTTCTACTTTTAGAGTCAATTCATGCTCACGTGTTACACGACAACTGCATTGGATCATTGTACATCTTGCAGAAGGAAAGGAACAAAATGCAGTTTGATTTTCGGAGTTTTTAATGCAGAGTTATGTTTGTTTTAGGATATTGCGACGTCGTGTGAATTAATTTCATTATCTTATAATGGCAAAAGAACGTCGGTTCATCAGGAAAAAAGATGTTGCAAGGCCAATAAGTAAAAAGCATATAGCAATACTTGGCTTAAATTGTAAATGGTATGCTTGAGGGAAACCAATACATCACTTTTCCGCGTAAGCGCCAAATCGATTGAGGCATTTATAAGACCAATGGACCAACTTGTTCATATCAGCTTGGTAGAAATCTTGACCCATTTCTCGGCAGCTGTCTTGATTTCCTCATCAACCGAAGAAAACCTTGTTACTTACAAATGCTTTTGCTGTCATGGGAAAAGGAAGTAATCATTCGGAGCCAAGTTAGAGCGCTAATGGGCTCTATTAGAATAAGTTGCTCCATAATATTGTTGCGTTATCTTTACGATATTGTATGGCATTCAGAAGATGAAACAACCTCGTGAAGATAACTTACAATATCTTGTGCTAATAGGGGAGGATGGTACCTCACCTCCCATTAGAAGTTTATCGCTCAGGTTCTGAGTTTTGAGGGTAGTATGGATCCTGGCATTGTCATGCATGAGGATGACACCATTACTCAACTATTCAGGGGTGGCGCCAGTGGGGGCACCCTGAGCCAGGGCTCTCTGTCGGGGAAAATTTTTCTACCCTGTTCACGCAACGGGGTATTCAACTAATAGATAAATTAAGATCTGATGAAAATTTGACACCAATTTTTTTATTAAATAATTTTTGAAACATTTTTTATCTTTTTACCAAATATAGAACTAGCACATTAAAGAAAACTATATCGCCTTTTTCTTAATGTTGAAATTTTAACGTTTATAAACAAAATTAAACCTGAAAAACAGTCAATGTTTGTTGTTACATTTTGTCCGATTTTAAAAGTAATTACTTTTGAAACCTAATTTCATAATTTATTCTACTAGCAAAGCGTAGTTATTAGCGAAAATCGCTCTCTCTTTGATTTCAAATCATGTTCCCAAGACAAAATTTAAAAAAATTAATGAAATCAAGAAAAGAGTTTAAAATAAATCATATGCGCGATCTATTAGCGAATTCTATCTTCTCCTCGCACATGCAGTTTATCTGGCCGAGTGGTGAAAGCGCCCGCTTTGGAAGCGGTAGGTGGCGAGCTCTAATCCGAGGCTCTTTTCGTACTCTGTTTCTACTATGTTTGCAATGAGTTTGACGTGGCAAGCTTGCTGCAAGTTCGTCGCGTGGTGACTTCGTAGCTTGTGCAAGCTTGCTGCAAACTAAAATTGCTATCTGTGATAACTCTTTGATTTGAAAAAGGAGTTATGGGGATTTTCAGCTACAAAGGCTATTATCCTCTATTCATTCCAAAGTTCTTTTCAATCCATAATCAAAAAAGAAAGAAAAATTGCCATCAAAAGATGGTCTAGAACAGTTGTGCGCAAACTATTTTCATTTCTGATCCTGTAAAATTTTGTCGCGACCCCTCTGAGGATAGGGATGACGAATATTTGACGAACTGTTATTTTCTACGTATTATCAAAAAATCACAAATACCAGTGATGAATACTACAGGCAAAAAGGTGTGATTCAGTCATTTTTAATTAAATGCGCATAAAGAGTTTTTTTTAATTTCATATCTTTTAATATACTTTTGTAAGGTTTTAGTTCTATATACTGTCAACAGATGGCGCCATCAAATGCTAATCTAAAAGCTCTCACAAATGTATGAACTACCCTCCCCACACAGGGGAGGCATCAACTTACCCACTCAGGTCGAGGGGGAGCAGCGTCTTCACCGTGCAGATCCATGACCCACGGGATTGGCTCTTTGGTCACGGCAGATCACCTTACACCACCTCCCTATTATTTTATCACAATTCGCAGTTTCCTCGTTTCCTGTTCCTCCTGATCGCAATTTTCCCCGATCGCGGTTCAATAAGTCTTTCTGTGAATCATTCTTCTTGTTGTGATATGCGTTTTTGAATGATTACGGAGCTTTTGTAATTCGAAGAGGGAAACGAATAAGCGTTCCAGCTTCCAGCCCATAGGAGCAAGGGAGAGTTATTTTCTTCATCCCCCCCCCCCCGGTGTGACTTCAGCAGACCACTCAGATTCATCAGATTCAGCAGACTTATTGTGGTTGATCGTTTTCTGAAACGCATGGCTATTTGTATTTATTTTTTTACTTAAAAGAACAGTCGGAAATTGGATTGGACAATAGCATCATATAAAAAATTAATTGATTACGTTGGCAAACTTTATTGGTATATTATAATCTGAGAATGATCGATTTTAAATCAGATTTTTATAGGCATTATAAATGTAATGCTTTTTTTTTAGTTTTATTAAATCAATATTCTGAAAATTATGTTATCTTGCAACTTGTAGCGGCCTTGAAATGTATTTCGACCGCATTCTTTCATTCATTCTCTCCTCTTAATTGCCAATTTGATACACTGATGAATGGGTTGATTAATTATTTCAATGAAACAGACGATTGAAAAAAGTAATATTTGCCGATATCTTTTCTTTTTCTTTTATCACACGAACTAAAAAGATGATAATATTTTATGATAATTTTCAGAAAATTTACCGTTATTTTATTAACTTTTAAATCTGTGATATATTTTTAATTATGAATGTTTTATTTCATTTGAATGCAACTATATTAACAACTCCTTTAAGAATATTTTGAGCATTTTATTAACTATCAAATAAATATTTCTTTGGAAATGTATCATAATAAAAACTGAAAGTCAAATACAAATTCTAACTACCATTTATGCTCTGAAAATACATTTTGGATCATTGCGATATCCGCATGTTATTCATTCATTATTAGTGAATGAATGACAACAATCAGGTGTCATTCACCAATAATGAATGAAAACATTCATTATTGGTGAATCATGGATACATTTTCTATTTACTCATTTTATAAATTTTCGTTATAGATCTGGGGAGATACATTTTCATTTAAATTCTGTCACTCTTAAACAGTCTTTTATTTATTTTCATACTTTGAATGAAATTCCGTCATCAAATATATAATAAAAAATGCATTACTTTAATACATACTTTTTATATAAAATATCAAATTTCTAAGGTAACGGAGTTCCACTCGATTCGAATGTACCTTAACATATAATTTTGAATAGTTATTTTAATAAAATTAATTTTAACATGATAAGGTTTATAGGTTAGCATACCTATACATATATAAGAGCATTTTTTGAGTATTATGTTCGTTTTTGTCTACTATATGCACGCCCAGACCGTTTAATATACTGGGACCAAATTTGGCACAGTGATGGATTAGCAAAAGCTGGGGCGCTGGCAGGCATTTTTCGACGAGGGGGACGAGAAAATTTTCTCTAATTTAACTTTAAAATAACACATAATTAATTTTATATTTAGTTAAAAGTAATTAAGTATTAATTAATTCATTCATTTATAATTAATACTTATTTGGAATAATAAATTATTTGTAATTTTAATGTAGTAAGAATTGTCTGACGCAATGACGAGCAATAATAGAAAATGAAGAATTAAAAACATTAATTTCAAAGACCGTTTAATTTTTTCTCTGGGCATGGTAGCTCGCAGATAGTTTTTGACTAGACTAAAACTTCTTTCGCTCGTGCATGTAGATAAAAGAGTCGTACAATCAATTTTTACTCGGCGATTGATCTCAAAAATGCCTTCGTGGAAGAAAAAAAAAATTATTTTTAAAATTCAACAAAACTTTCAGGTTGATTGGAGTCCTTTCACTTCATAACATTCATTCATTTTATTCAAAAACAAGAAACTAGTTCTTAAATTTTAACTCACCTGTCTTCATTTTTAAGCAAGTGTGCTTAATTTTATGTTCTTGGAGCTATTACAAGTATGAATGTATTTTTAGAAACGCATTTTTTTACTTAATTTTAGACGCAATTTTTCTAAATACGGCATATATGAATATTTTACCAACAATTATTTTTAATTAATCATTGTTTTATTAAGACACTTTTATCCAAAGCCCTTTAAAAATTCAGAAGCATTTGGAAATATATGTCTGTGTGAAATTACTGGCAGGAGAAAAAAATAATTAATTTGCATCCCAAATTCTTAATGTTGAATATGTTTCATAAATTTCTGGGGACACAGTGGCCTAGTGATAAGGTCTCAATTTCGGGACCGGAGGGCTCCAGGCTCGAAACCCGATTCTATTGAAGATTCGCCGTATATGTGGGCCTTTTGCACGCTAAATCATTCGCAGGGGGCGAAACGTCCTCCCGCTGGTGTGGTGCGGAAGTTTCGAGAGGGGGCTTACAGCTCAGATGTCGTCCTCTTCATCTGGCCACGGTTCGAAATGACGAGGTCTTTCCCTAACAAACGTAAATCTCCTTTCAATCCTTTCTAGTTGAAATAAAATCTTCAAATATAGTCTTTTTATTACATCATAATAGTATGGTTTGAATAAAAATGTGAGATGTTTGGAAAAAAGAAACATTTATTTTAAACTTTGAAACATTATATATTTTTAATGAACAATTAGACTGTACAGAATTTTCCCGTAGTCAGTATTGTTTGATGAAAAAGTAATTTAAAACGTTTATTATTTTATAATTATTATATTTATTTTAATTTATAAATTTAAGATTATTTAATTCAAAGCTTAAATATCGCCAACAACTAATGAACTAGTTACAATTGTAATTATAGCAATTAAAAGTATGCTTAATTTCATCGCTTCAAAAATAATGACTGACAAGTCAAAATCTATAAGTGCACATATGTGAAGTGTTCTTCTAGCGCCCGGGGCCCCGGTCACAGTAAAGTTTAGATAAGATAAAAGAAAGAAAAAGTAAATAAGATATAAGAAAAAATAATTATATTTAACAGAATTTTTTAAGAAAAAAAATCGGAGGCGGGCTTATGAAAAAATATGGATCCCGAGCAACGCGGGGTTATCAACTAGTTATCTATAAATTCCGTCATGCGACGTAAGTGGTGCGACATGCATGGAGCAAAAATCGTTCGAATCGTAATATAATTATTTTTAGGAACATAACTCAAAATTTTTCTCAAAATCTTAATATAAGTAATCCAAATTTGCGTGTAGATTGATTATCACATTTCAAGGCAGAAAGAGAAAATCTTTCTATTTATCCTGAGCGTTGTTTTGGTATATACGCATTTTTCGTCTTGGGAAATATAATTATCACAATTTCTCATAGATACGACTCACACGGTATCTCTATAATAAAACCCATTAACACCTCACACCTCCTCTCGATTCACAATTATCTTCTCATTGCTAGACCTCCCAACGACTGTGAAATTGTTCCCACGCTTTCCTCCGGAATTGAGAGAATTCTAAAGATGCATGTTTGGAGAAATTAGTTATTATTTTCTCTCAGAAGAAAAAATGTCCTGGCGTGCAACTATAATTTTTTGATGTAACTTGCAAAAATGTGCTTATCATTTGCAAAATAATAAATATCATTAATTAAAGCTCTTTTTAACTAAATTGAAAAGGTAGCTTTTCTGCCATAGAAATAGCTATGAGTATCGAAAATCTTATGGAAAATTTAGAGACAAGAAAATGAGGAAAGTCTGTAGCTATTGTTTTTAAAATAAACGACCTGATAATTTAGCCTATTTATAACCATTTGAAAATAATTTCAAAAGATTTTTTTGAAAAATATCACAAATTCACAACGAATTCTGAAAACTATCTATGAGCGACAGATTCCGAGTTATTGAAAGAAATACTGAATGTCAACTTGAACAATGCTGAATTATCTCTTTGAGAATTTCGCGGCAGTTAAAGCACCGAGACTGCACAATAGATGCGAATCTCGACTTGGTAATAACTCAAAATATTCCCGTTAAGATAGACTTTAAGATAAGAATTTAACACTTTTCGTTCAAAAATTGAGCATAAGCAATTCAAGAGCATAAAATTAACTAAAATATGGACATGAAATTTTTTTAAAAAAGAAAAGAAGTGAAGATGAATTATATTTTAAATTCCATTCATTTCCAGCTAAATTTAAATGCAATCTTTATTAGGCTAGAAATTTGGGCTCAGTAATTAAGTATTAAAACAGCCGATTTAATTAAGAATAATTTTTATTGGATGTAGTTTTTTTATGTCATGATTTAAATTTTTTAAAAATGTGATAGTTGAGATTTAGAGTCTAAAAGCAATGAAAAAAGTTTTTTGGCTTTTTTTTTATTATTATTAATATTAAAAAGAGTTTGACGAATGAAGCTTTTCAGCTTTTAAAATGTAGATTCATGAGTTCAACTTGATGTTAACATATTCTTTTTCATGCGTGGCAATAAATCAGATTTAGGGAAGGATTTAGAAGTTTAGACTTGAATCACTCATCTCAAAACTGAAACCTCAATTGTAATCTTACAGATCTACCATGGCCAAGGCCGCAATTTTTTTCTCTTCATATTATTTGTTATTTACATACATTAAGTCCAAGAGTATCTGACAATCAAGAAGCATGTTCTTAAAATAACTTCAGACTGAAAAATTGATTAATTTAAAATGTGACAAAATTTATTATTGTTTATTAATTATTAAATTATATTATTATATAATTTATTATTATATAATATTGTATTAAAATTTATTATTATATAATAAATTTTAGCAAAAAAATTCTCTACTTTATTAACTTTGTCTTATCTTAAACTATTTTTGTTCTCGCTACCACTTTTCAAATGGAAAATTTTTTTACGATCCCGTTTCATCCTAAAATGCTTGTTGCGGATCCAAATTCGGGGGGGGGGGGAAAGAAGAAAAAACATGGGGCTAATACAGAACATGATTGCAGGCTACGTGAAAATTTTCGTAAACCCATATTCAGGGCCGTATTAAGCTCTGTAGGGGCCCTTAGGCAAAGCAAATTTCTGGGCCCCATTTCCCCTTCTAAACCAGAGGTTTATATTAATTTTAATTTAATCTTTATATAAGCAGTTTTTAAGTTACGCGTATAACGACAAACTTATAATGGCTTTCCTCTTCATTAAGGGTGGGGAATAGACGCAATGAATCTTGAATTTCTTGAGGGCCCCTACAGGTCCCTGTCAAGTAGTTCCAAAATGGGACGTTATTTTTAGAAAACAAATTTAATCCAAAAAAATAATTGTTTTATTTCTTCTCAATGTGTTATATAAGCTTTGTTTAACTCTCTGAACTCGGCTGGTGTCTACTGCCTCAAAGCCCTGAGTGATTTTACGATCACGCAAGAAGAATGGAACGTTCCTTCTTTCAGAAATTCCAAGAAGTGGACTCCTGCTGTTGCGCTATCAATTGTCAACAAAGAAGGAAGGCCAGTGATGGTCATTTGCGGTTTAAAGTTTCAAGCGAAGGAAGCGTTGCAAATAGGAAAACATGGATTGAAACGACTGGGGTGGATTTTCTGAATCTCCTTTTTTCTCTTTACAAATCTATTTGATCATTTATTATGTACGAAACCTTTTTAATGATAAAAAAAGTGATATTGTAAATTCATTATGACTGTTAAATTTTCCTCCATATTTTTTAAAATACTTCTGTGTAATTAATAAAAATTCATCCGAATATAAACACTTTTTTAAATGTATAACACAAAACCTAAAATTTGGCATAGAAAGGCCAATCAGTATTTTTACAAGCCGTCAATAACGTTGTTTGCATTAACGTTAAGAAAATTGTTTTATTTTTCAATATTTTCTTGGTTTATATAAAAATATCAATTTCATTTTCAGTTATCTCGGAATACATACTTAACAGAAATAAAAACTAATAATATTTGCATTTAAGCCTATTTTTAACTAATTTACCTTTTCTTCAACAGATGGATTTTACTCTTTCAAGCATTATTAAAATTGAAATGCGAATAACGAAATTGTCAATTTAATATAAAGTATCTTCTGCTTTTTTTAACAACAAAGTGTACAAGATCGGGCATATATAGTTAATTTGATAAATTTTGTCTTGCAAAACTCTTAAGCCATGTTTTAAACAAACTTTGTAACAAATTGTCCTCTTTTGTGTATGTATGAGACGCAGTTAAATGTGGTGTTTTTGGCTAGCAAAAGTGTGAACACAGTCAGTGATAAGGTTAAAAGCTTTTTATAATAACAAATTATTATTTCGCTAACATAAGACATTAATAATTAATCTCTAATTTCCAAAAGTAGTGAAACAATATAAAAAGTTAAAAATCGTAATTTGTAGAAACCTCTCTCCCCGTTGAAACCATTGAACCCACTGAAAAGCTAACTCAGCTCCGTGCAATTATAGAATCTTTAAAAAAATATATCTTCCGTTCAGCAAATCAAACACAATTAAACCAAAAATGACTTTCTGGCGGTATTCAGAGGGAAAAATCATTACTGTCTGCTATAGATGAAATGTTCTTGATTTTTTTTTTCATATATGGTGATAAATTCTTGCTGAGACAATGGGATACTCTTTTGTATATCTGACAGAATATCAAATTAATTTAAAAGCCAGATTTAATATTTTCTTATAAATTTCATAATTAATATATATTAAGTTAATAAAACACGAAATTGGTACATACAATAACATTAGAAAGTTTTAAATAAATCAGATATTTCTAAAGCAGTTTTCAATTACTGACAAAGCAACTATTGAATTATATTGAACTTATTCTCATATTGATAAAGCTTTAGAGGATATACATATGATCCTATAGGAGATAATCCTATCCTATAATCCTATATATATAGGATATAATCCTATTTTTAAACCACCAATGTCAATTGTTAAGTTGCACTTAGATTTAATTCAACATTAATTATGCACGACATGAAAATGCTTCAATTTGATGCAATTCCTTTGAATCTCGATAATTTAATGAGTCATTTTCCATATTCGCGAATTCTTGGAAATTGATTGCTGTAATAAGCGGGCGGAGAAAGGACAATGAATAAATGTTTTTTTTTTTTTTTGTATTTAGTTTCAGAAACTCTACTACTTTACTTAAAGTGAACGCAAAGAGATTTTGCTGAGATAAAAGTACATTTTTTATTCACTTTTAAAGCAACAAATAATGCAAATTAATGATCTTTCTAAAGCACATTATAAATTCAAAAAATCTTGTTTGAGAAATCTTATAAATTAATCAAAAAAAATCCCATAATATGTAGGTAATTATATGTGCTTTTAAGTAGGTATGGATACATACTTAAGCAAGGTAATGTAGGCTTTATGGGTTTAAAATATATAAATTTGGATATATCAGTTTAAAATGTAAGCAGACTCGCTAATATTTTATTTCAAAAATAAAATACTTTAGTGTAATGCATTTTTTAAAATTTAAATATTTAAAAACAAATGCAAACACAGCAAATGAAGTTTTTATATAAACGACAATGTGACCAAAGATTAAAAAAAAAACTGCTACTTCTTAGTAAGACATTTTTTAATAAGTTTTGAATGAATTTTCAAACTTAAATTAGATGGTAGAAAGATTTGATAAGGTTAAAAAAGGAAAATTGACATCCAACTTTAATTTTAAAATTTTAGCTGGTAAATGTTACGCTGTATACTAAAAAGGATGTATCCAAAAATTAAGTTTTACAATTTTAGCTTTTAAAGCGCAAAAATAATATTAAGAAGTACAGCTGAATTATTTTCCTTTAACTAAAAGATATTTATACAAGAATAATACAAGCATTGTATTAATACTGTTATTATAGAAATACAATTATTAAATAAATTTAAAATTTTGTTCATAGCTTGATTCATCAAAATTTTTACTTAAGATCGATATTTAAAATATTTTAGCTCGAGATAAAATTCAACGCATACACTTTGATAAAGTTCCTTTAATTAAATAAGCAGTGAATAATTCAGACAATTAATAAAAATGTCTATAGAAACTAAATTATTTTTTAAGGACTATTATTAATTCCATAAAGAGCTACATTAAGAGCTATAAATAAATTTATAACTTCATTCATGATTGAGAAATGAAAATACCCTACACTAAAAAAAAAATCCCAAACCAATATTTTGAATTTTACAGTGCTAATAAAATAGATATAAAATCAGTCATACTTAGCTGAATGTCCCCCACTTATCTGTTCAGCAGTACTAGCATTAATAATGATACCATTTATTAACTTCTTTTCAAAATGTGTGGGACAAAAAAAAATATGCATTTTTTTAGTGGTATAGAACTAGAAAACGTACATTCTAGAAAAGAAAATGCGATTTTTTTTATCATCCTTGAATCTTAAGATAAGCACTAAACAATGCTTTGTTTACGAAAAAGGCAGAAGTGAGTTATAATTATTAAATACACAAGCTAAAAACTCACGATTTTTTTTTATCTCCGCTGAAATTTGAAAGAGATTGACCCACCGCGTATTGAAGAAAAAAAAAAACTTGCATCTATAGTGCCTGCAAAAAATGATATTAAATCGATCATTCTCAGATTAATATACCAAATAAGTTTGTCGAGGGAACCAACCAATCTCCTGTTTACGTACGATGTTAATAACTTCCGAAATAAGCGAAATCAGTACAAATACGAAACCACAAAGAACGCTTCAAGTAGTCCAACCAAAAGTCAGACCGCACAAGGAAACGAAATGCGCTCACTCAGCTCAGCAGGGCTCAAGGAGCAACTATTCGTTTTTCTCTTCGATTTGCTTAATCGCTGTAATTTGCTCTCAAACGAGTAATCGCTGTAAATCTCCTTTACAGCGATTGAGCTGTTTAAAGACCGGAAACTGCGAACTGTGACTTCAGTTATTGATTACTATTGTGACAATGTGACCCTCCCCCCTAACACGTTCCAAGCACACACCCCAAACTACGTTTCAACCAAAATTCCTTTCTCAAACGTCGAAAAAAAGTTTGCTGGCGCCATCTGTTGACAGTATAAAGAACTAAACATTAAAACTATAAAGAAAGTATATTGAGAAAGAAATAATATTTTTTATTTAAATTTTTTAGAACATTTTACTTATATTTAAAAAAACTTTTTGAAAATTGAAAGTGTGATTGAAATAGCAGTTATTTGGAATAGATATTTAAAAATAGCAATAGCAAAAATATTTGTTACTCAAAAAATCGTGGATTATACATCCCTATCTGAGGATCGCAACCATAATTTTTGAAGAAAATCCTAATATGATTTTTTATTGTCAAATAAATTTCTTTAACTTTAATGCCCCCCCAAAAAATTCTCACGACCCCTTTGGGGGTCGCGACCCACGGTTTGCGCATCACTGATCTATAACTATTGCCGATCTGATTCTGTAGCCGTACGTATACGGATCTATTCTGGTACCCCCGGTTGGGTTGGGAGACGTCACTTTTCCCGTTGTTAACGTGCGGAAAAAGTGACGTCTCCCAACCCAACCGGGGGTACCAGAATAGACCCCCTGATCTTAAATGAACTTGAAACAACTACAATGGAACAACTAGCGCCATCTGTTGCTCCTTTGAAAAGAAAAAATTTCGCTTCAAAATGATTTGATTTGGATTAATACGTATTGCAACTTTCCTTTCTGTCCCCCCCTTCATACATTCTATAATATTTCAAAAGTGTCTTATCTGCTTTTTGGTACTATGCATATGCATAAACTCTTTTCTTGCTTTTGCAGTAGGCTATTTGTGAAGATTTAGTGCGACGAGACTAGATTATTGAGTTTCATGAGTTAAATTGCTAACTTCCGAATTGGCAACATTTAGAGCAAAACAGACAGCACTACAAAAACATCTTCGTTCATTTATTGAGTGCATCCTTTTTGGCATTAGGGGATAATGGCCTTTGTTGCTAAAAATCCCATCTCACCACATCTCAATCAATCAATCAATCAACATCTTCGTTTTCAAGCGGGGGAGGAATTAATTTCCAGAACAGCTGATTTGGATTTCTCTTTCCCGAAAACCCATCCAAGGTTTTATACTTCCTCCCCATTTAAAATGCTGCCTCTTGTAATGTAGACGAATGTATGATAGCAAAAATTTATTGAATGTGCTATGAATTTATAAACCTACACAGTATTTCACGTGACCAATGGGTTCCAGAATAAGGTAAAAAAATGTTTTCCTCATTTGAATTTTATCATGCAATGTATTCTAAATAGATTACATCCTCAATTAAGAGGTCATATCTGGACATCTGAACTGAGACATTGTCATTGTTCAATAATTGGCCGTGTTTTTTAAAAATCGTTCAGAATGTTTGTGTAAACATTAAACGCCATATGTGTTCTTATCATATTATTGTCAGACATAATTAAGCTTCATGAAGTCTATGTAAATTTTCTTTTCAAAACAATTTCATGGTCATATTTATTTATTTTCTTGTTCCCTGAAATCTAAAATCCGATTTATATACTTTGTGTCCTTAAAAATGTATTAATATCTAATATTTTTTGCCCAATTAAAATATACATTTGATTATCTATTTTTGATATAAATTTTGTTTCTTTGTATTTGTAGAATATTTTTTAAAAATTATTTTAACAAAAGGAAACTGAAATGACACATTAATAGTGTAGAAATAGATGGAACATATTCTCTTAAATAGAAATTCTCTTAATTAGTGTACAAATAAAATAACAGAAAAATAGAATTTTTCACTTTTTACCTTAACTGGGTAACCTCATTCTCTTTAAAACTGAGTTGGTGTAGTTGAATAACAAGATTGTTTTATATTTTTATCATAAAAATTATTCTCCAGTCTAACGTATAATATACATATTGCTGTTGAACTCAGAATTATTTTTTAAAAAATTGTTCTTAGTTTGAATAGTAGAAAAATTCAAAATTCAAGAAGTAGAAAACTTGTATTAGATATATTATCTTTAATTGTTATGGAACTTTTTTTTCATTTATAGTATTGAAACATTAAACTGCAGTATACTTGTTTTCAAAATTGATTTTTTTTTTTTTTTTTTTTTGATTTTAGTAGTTTTGACAGTATAGGAATTTGAAGTTTTGAGTTACAGTTCGTCTAAAGACACTATAAAAAAATACACAAAAAAAAAATATTTCTGAAATGTCACTGAATTTTCTACCAGTTATTCTTTACAAGAAATTTAATATTTATGGTTATTTATTCTTTCTCGTACATACAATAATTTTTCATGCAGGTCTCTCTCTCTCTTCTTTTTTTTTTGTATGTGTGTGTTTGTGTATGTCTGTATACTGGCAATGATTATTAAAATATATTAATCATTTAATTCTTAACAAATCATCCAATACTTAATTTTGGAAAAACTAGTCAGTAAAATATACAGGGTGTCCACTCTAAATGTTGCCCAATAACTACTTTCTAAACCATTTCATATAAAACAAACATAATATAAAATAAACATATAAAATATATAATAAATAAATATAATAATAATAATAAATAGAATAAAGCATAATATAAAATAAGCATATACTTCCAGTTAAAAAAATTCTTTAAATGATGTGAAGAATTTTATTTTATGCTTTTTGTGTACATAAATGTCCTTCTGAAAAAAGTACAAAATCTATTTTTTTTTCTTTTTTTCATGCTCTCCCAGTTATATTAGTCATATTTATAAAAAAATTTCTTGATACACTTACATTTTAAACAAAACTTCATTCTTTTGGGACTAAAACTGACTTCCTGTATATTATCGTAATTTATTCGAGAAATACTATATTTTATTTCTAGGTACATTAAGATTGTTAAGTATGTTTATTGGAACAAATCAGATGTAATATTTTATAGTGTTTTTAAATTTTCTATGTCTTTTTCATAATTTTTTTCACTGTGCTAGATTTCTTATATTTGGGAAATTGCTTTTAGCATTTATTAATATGGAAATACTTGGCTTGAATATTTTTATATTACTGACAGACCTGCCAAGAGAGAGGGGCAAAAACACTGGGCCCAAATGTTGGCCTGCCAGCCTAGGATAAGGGGGATTTTTTTTTTTTTAATGAGTGTTTTATTTTTATCCATGGGAAATGGGGCCAGTAGGGATGCCACTCTGCCTATTAATTTCTCAGTTAAAAGTCAATTGCCACTGTCGTATGGTTGTTGCTCATTGAATCTTGTTACTTACCGTACCGTTTGTAGGTATTTGTTTTTTAGGGGGGGCGCATGCCAGGACTTCATCTTGGGACCTGGCTCGACAACCCTGATGAACTGAATATTGAATTAAAATTGCTGCATTTCTGCTAAATATTTATGTTCTGTTCCTGTACTTTCAAAATTTTTTGTTGCATGTCATGGGGGTTTCTTCTGTGCTCTTTTATTTGGAAACTAACACTAAAAGTAAAGTAACTGCCTTAATTGTCTTACTCTCTTATTTTATTATTATAGCGAATTGTCTTATATTATAAGGCCAATAATTTTATTTAAGCTTTACTTATTAAATCACTGTACGACTGATACCACTTTACTGTCTTTTTAGGTATAGAAATAAATTGAATAAGGTTTCCCATCAGTTTGGTTTATTGCAATTTTAATACATAAGACTAAATCTGGGGATTTCATGTAAATAATTAATTCAGACCAAGAATGCTTGATCAAAATGCTTGACTTTCTTCCAATTTTTGAAAATTTAACTTGCAAATCAGGTAAAATTATGATTAATTTGGAAGAAAGAGTATTTGCGATCAGTATGCCAAGCATTCCAATACTTGATATTGTTTAGGAAGTTCATATAGGCTTTTAGTTTTCTTTTTTTCTTCCGTTTATTAAGTACAGTAGAACCCTGAATTCCGAAATTTCGGATAACCCGAACATCTTTTTAAAATTTTTTGAAAACTTTTTACTGTAAAATGAAGGAAAAATAACAATTATGAATCGGAAACAAAACTAATGTTTATTCCTAACTTAAAAGAAGTATTTGAATTAGTCTTTAAGAATTAATACAGCACCCTAATTAGTAGAAACAAACTCGGACATCTTCTTTTTACCCACAACTTGTTTGCCTCTTTACCATGCGAATTGTCACATGCTCTTCCCGTACACCTTCACAGAGCACCTAGAGTCAATTCTCTACTGCATTTGGTATATCGAGTGTTTTACCGGATTTCCTGGATAATCCGGATTTCCTGGAATCCAAACAAAGGTCAGCCCCAATTAGTTCATATTCCTGGTGTTTTACTGTATAAAATAAAATTTTTAAAGCTATTAAAGTAAGAATCTGTGATAATATAGAAAAATAGCAAGAATATCCCAAAATTTATAAAATTATATAACAAACAGGTTTATTGAGCATCCATTCATAGATAAATTTCTTCATACTTTCATGAAAGTTGCTGAATTGTTTGATTTCAATCCTGAATGCCTTTCAAAGGTTTTAAAAATACTTAAATAATAAATAAGAATTTTAAAGAATTTTCTCAAAATTCAGAAATAATTTGAACATGTTCAGAATTTTTGAGAAAATAAATAGTTTTTAAAAGTTCTAGAAAAGAAGACAAACATTTTTTGTTAGTTCTAAGGTGTATATCATGCTAGATGGTTAGTTAGTTATATGAACGTCCCATTTTTGAAGCAACACAAGGGCTATTTTGGGACGGATCTCGTAATTTTGAACTGCGGTCAGATGACGAGGATGACACCTGAGCTGGCACCCCACTCTTCTAACTTCCATGTTTGGCCACTACATATGATTTAGCGTGCAACAGGCCCCATACACGGTGGATCTTCAGTGGAATCTGGTTTCGAGCCTGAAACCCTCCGGCCCTAAGGCCGAGACCTTACCACTAGGCCACCGTGGCCCTATGCTAGATGGAAAAACTAGATGTTAAAATAAATGCTTGTACTTTGAAAAACATTTTTTTTTCTTTAAAAGTTTTTGATTTTTTCAAACTTTTCAGCATTACCAAATTTAATTTAAAGCTGAAACTTCAGTAAATTTCTTTAAATTATGTTAAAAATACCAAGATTAAGATAACTGTGAAGTAAAATTAAATACCGAAATTTACTTATTAAAAAAAAATTTAGAAAAATTATTAAAAAAATCAATAAAACATCATTAAGAAACTTTTTTATAGCTATATAATGAAATGCAGTAAAATATCAAAAAATAAAGATTAATTTCAAATTCCCTGCATTACTTCGAAAATAAATCCAAGCAAAATTAGAAAAAATTCCAAATGATGACACTTTAACTTCAAAATCTGGCTAATGGGTGGCATGTGCTAGTTGAAAATCATTTAGAAGTTTGGTAATGCAAATTGACTTCTTAGACAAAGCAAAAAAGAAACAGTGGAATGTGTATCACTCTGTAAAGAAATATTTCTGTGTATTATTACTGTGCATTAATTTACTGTAAAAAATTGGTTCAGATTCAATTTATAAGATGTGAAGCTTAACCTTGCTTATGACTTAAACGAGCCATGCAAAGTTAAACTTCTTAATGTACCGTCATATTTTGTGATACTGCAATTAATTCTCCCTTGGGTGGGTGGCAAAAGCTGCGATGCACTTTGTGTACTTTTGGGATGCACTTGTACTCCATGTACTTAAAAAAAATAGGATTAAAAAGCCTTTACTTTAAGAAAAAGGTTTTTCTTGATTTTCATGCCCCCAATAAATGCCAAATATGGCAGCCCCAAACTATGTGCAAATGGTTTCAATTTGACAGTAATCTTGGCACTGTTTTGCTTGGCTCACAACCGGGGGGCCGTGAAAATTGAGAAGTGTCAGAATAAACTCAATCTGAAGCTGTTGACTGAATAATAATTATTAAGAAGATATATATCTTATTTTTAGATTCCAATTGAAATGTTTTTTATTAAAATGTACCCAAATTTAAAAATATATATAAAGTAAATTTCATGCATTTCCTTGGAGTTGATTTTAAATTGTCCCTTGCGCAGCAGATTACAAAATACAATGATTAGTTTTGTAAAATTGTACCATTACAATTTTATGTTTTTAAAAACAGCTATATTTCAATCTTCATCTTTAAAATGTCTGTTTAACCACTTAACAGTTTCTTTTTTCTGCCATATTGTGTTTAAAAATAAGCTCATTTTTTATAAGCAATTTTGTATTCAAATTGATTTTATAAATTCAAATCAGCTGTCAAAACAGTTACAAATATTGATTTGATTAATTTTTGATAATATTTAATTGCAAGAGGAAAAAAGGCATAAAAATTGGTTTACCTAACCTGACCTAAAAACTAATTTACATTTGTTTTGCTATCCAACATTAATTAGATTGCTTGAGCCATTTTCTAGAAACATTGCAAATAAAAGGAAATGAAAAGGCCGGGATAATCAGTGGATTGGCTTAGAAAAATGACTTGCCTGAGCAGTGTTCAAGCAAATCAGGGAAGTCCCCTTTCGTAGTGCCTGAACGGTGTTTGGGCAAAACTGTTAAGTGGTTAAAAAATTATCTACCATTTTATAACCGAGTCCAGTTGCTCTTTTAATGTATTTTTAAATTCTGATGGCTTACTTTTATTGTAGGGAGAGTCCGGTTCATATTTTTGAATGTTTTTTTGAAGTTGTCATACCAAGCGAAAATGAAGAGAGTAAGGATTTTTTTTTGTCTCGAGTTTCTATATACTAGCTTTTTTTTTTTTTTTATAGTTTCATAGTTTAACAGACTTGTCTTTATTTTGCAGAACCTTGGATACTTCAAAAGTACCCTGAAAATTTTGATGATAAGGTATTGTTGTTGATTTTACTTAAAACTCTAAATGTAAATTGTAATTAGATTTCTTTTAGTAATAATAATAATAAAAATATTTTACAGGAAGTGCTCAAGTCTGTGCCTGTATTTTCTTGCCCATGTGAATTTCAAAAGTAAATAGATTCCATGTTCTGTAATAATATATCTTTAATTTTATTTCAAATTCCATTAACTATTTTTTTATTATACAGATTATTTTATCGGTATGTATATTTCATTCAGAATCTTTTTGATATATTTTTTTTTTCCTCAATCAGATTTTACATTGTCTCATGCCTTATATGAATTATAATTTTATTGAATATAGACCGTTAGTATGCTGATAATTTATTGTAACACCTCTGTTGTTACTCCTTGTGTTCAATAACATTACATCTTTTATCCATTAAAATAAATTAGATTAAGGTTGTGATATGTATTATACGTACTAGGATTTATGAGTAAATAAAGAAAAAGGAAAATGCTACTCAATTTTGCTTAGCTGCTGTATGGAAATTTAAACTGTAATTGTAGCATTGTTGATATACATGCATATTTAAGACATTTCATCATACAAACAGGAAAAAATAATTTCATTATTTAATTTGAAGATTCCATCCCTTTTCATTGCTAATAAAAGTAAGATAATTAGTGTCTAGAATTAAGGAAATCATTATGGATTATTCATAAATCTTGGTAGTTAATTCTGTTCCTCCAAATTGGTTTCGAGTTTTCTGTTCTACAAGAACTCTGTAAAGTATAAAATATATCTTTTATAAAACCCAAATGATGCTGCACAACCATATATATAAAATGAGATGAGACATTATTTTTTTCTTAGATTTTAATTATCTTAATAATATTATTTTAAAGTTAAAATGGAACTTAGTGTATTTTTCTTGTTTTTCAATTTTTTTTTTCATTATTAGCTTATCTTTTACTCACTGGAGAAATTATACATTTTTTAGAGGAAGAGACTTTCTAAATTTATTTTCTTTTCCCTCCATTTTAAATATCCTTTTGTTTGAATTTCTTTATACATAATTTTGCTGTTTATTATTCATTCATAAAAGTACAAAAAAATTTAATATGATTTTCTTGATATTAAAACAATTTTTATTATTAAAATTACACAAAGTTGAATTTGGGGGGAAAAATCTGACTGAACACTATCTCACAGTTAAATCTTTTAAAATAATTGTGAATTTTTTACATTTCATATATCATGTAACATTTCATTAAAATGTGAGTATTTAACCCATTTACACAATACTTTTTTTATTGGCATTGATGCTCTTATTTTATATATATATATAATTCTGTATTATTTTAAAAATTAATATTAAAATAATTTTGCAAATTAGCATAATATATGAATGCTCTTTTTTATTTCAGTACGGCAATACAGCATTTTTCATTTGTTTTGACTAGCCTTGATAGCACATATTCTTTTGGCTATTGTAGACATGCCCCAGAGTCTCCTACTCTTTTTGTGATGCTCAGGTATGTTTTTAAACATTTTTTTATCATTATTTCTTTGCTTAGTATGCTAATCTAGCAACAATTATTCCTTATTATAGGTGTAATCAATTTTTGATTTGTCCTCTTGATTATTAGGTTTGTCTTGATTAATAAGGTAGTAATAGATTTTGTTTTCATATTTCTATGATTTGCAATGTTGGACATGCATCTTTTGTTAGAAAGTTTGGCTACCATATTTTAAATAATTCAACATTAGTTATTAGCAGTCATTAAGTAATGCATGGTTTCTAAAATTTTTTGAAGTGTACATAATGTGATACTTTTTCCTTCGTTTAAATATTTATTACTGTCCCTGATGTAAGTCCCCCATGTCATCTAGCATCTGCATCACATTATCTGACACAAACATTTCCTCTTGAAAGATGCACATTGGGTTCCAAATTTTAATTGGTGCAGTACATTTGACATATATATTGTATACTTTTTTTATTGATAAAAAGAAAAAAGAGCAATAAAAGATTCTTAGTAGATTTATGATTTTAGTATGTGAATAAGAATGGGGAAGTATCCCCAAATATGGGAATTTTTTTATCAACCGAAGAAAAAGGATAGTTGAAGCTTTTTTTTTCTTAATAGTTTTGTGGCTTAGCTCAATTTGAGTTTTGTAACCTTGAATGTCACCCTCTGAGTCATTTTTTTCCTATTTTTTTCATTTTATTTATGTATGCATTTGCTTTGGGTCTCAATTTAATATTATGATAAATAAAGCAAATCTAACTAGACATTTTAAAATATGAATGTATTATTTAAACATTTTTTAAGTTTCAAGCTACATTAAATATTTTCTTTCAGCTACTTGCCATGGCATGAAACATTTTACAAGATTTTGAACCAGATATCAGACCTTACCAATGCTAAAGAAGTGAGCTATTTTCTTCCATTTAAATTAATTTTTTGAACCAATATTAAAAATATTTATTGACTTATTTTCCCTCAAACTTTTTTCTTGTAGTCCGGTATGTTGACTATGTTCCTAGAATCTCTCTACAATTCTCCAGTCCCTGATCCTGGTTTGAATCTACATGTTTCATATAATGATAAAGTAGGTATTACGCAATTATATAAATTAAATTTTGCATTTTTAATTTAATTTACAAAACATTAAATCTAATTTTTGCACCCTTAGGAATTTATTGTGTACTGTCCAAATCATTTGAAACTTCCAAGTATACCAGAAAATGTAAGTTCTAAAGACTTTTTTTATATAATAATTTATTTTTTTTATCTTTTGTTAAAGTTTTCTACTTATTATATAATTGTATTATTAATTACTTTTTTGACAAAACATTATTTCTGATTTTTTAACTATAGAGACAAAGATGTAAATAACATTTTCATCCTATAATTCACAGAAGAGGTGCAAATTTGGCTTTGTTATTAAATGATTCATAATTATTAATTGTTATGTCTAAAGTTAAAAATTTCTATTTAAGCAGCTTGTTATATCTTTTCTCCATGATCCTCTTATGAATATTCTATAATTCACTTAATTGTGTGCAAATGAAAACTACTCCTACAATTAATTTTTATATTAATTTAATCAAGGCATTAAAGGCATTATCATCTAAAATTGCTAGATTACATTACTAGTTATCTGTCAGTTCATTGGACTTTATTAATAAGTATTTCAGACAGTTTTATGTTTTCTTCCTAAACTAAATCAATAAATGTATGAGCTGATTTAAAAATAAATTGCTGTAAAAATGAGAACTTTTATCTTGAGGTCAAGAATTGAATTCAGGATAACAGGTACAGCTATCTTTGATCTACTTCTGGAATTTGAAGTGATTAATCTGTTTTATCCATCTGAGTTCTGAAGTACTGATAAGCTTCTGTGAGATTGTTCTTATGGAGATAAAGTAAACATTCTGAACAAATTCTTATCTATAAATAGCAAAAAAATTAATAAATGACATTTTTATTTGAATACTGATATTTTCATACTAGTGTGTATATTTGTCTTAAGCGTAATATATTTACATTAACCTAGAGCTGCAAATATTTCATAAAACTACTAGAATTTAATGTTGAGAAATGAATTATCAAAAATGTTTTCTTTTTGATAGATAGGTAAATGATAGACTGTGCATTAAAGAAAAAAAGGAAAAAAAAAAAAAAAAAACCCACTAGATCTTGTTGTGAAAGAGTGTAATTTTACTGTTGTGAAAGAGTGTAATTTTGCTTTATCACTTTCCTTTCTATATATAATTGTCCAATGTGAACAAACAGTTCTTTCTTTATTATACTGACAGATTTTCTAAATTAAACCCATTCCTATGAATATATATTTTTATATATACAGTAGACTATACTAATACTAATCCAGACATTGATTAATCTGGATGGGATTTTAAGAAAAAACAGGACATACAACCAATACATTTTTAATTTTAATTATGTACAAAGATGCTTTGTTTTGTTAATCCTACATCAGTTTTAAGTTAAACTTAAGTCTATGTATATAGTAGTATTAAAACTAAAATTAAACTAGGAAAAGTTGTATGTACTTATGAAAAAAAATCCATCTATTTTTACAGTTGTACCCATCTAAAACATGGGTTACATGCGTTTTAAGACGAATTCCATTTAATCCAGACTTTTGGTGATCTGGACAGTGTCTGGTTCCATCTAGTCTGGATTAGCGGAACTCTACTGTAACATAAATTTACTTGAATTTCTTAGGAAACTATTAAACTTTTTATAAATCTAGGAGAACATTGCTACCTATTAAAGTTTTTTTTCTTTCACAGATAATTTTATTGTGTGATTTTAAACAGTTTACTTTTTTTTCATTTATTTATATTAGTTTCTTTGTTAGTATTGTCGTCTTTCTTTCTTTCTTTTTCTTTTTTTTTTTTTTCGTTATTTTCAGTTCAAGATTTAATAGAAATGAAGAATAAGTAGTTTAATTCTATTTTCTATTCACATTTTCTTTTTACATGATTTTTGTCTGGTTCCATCTAGTCCGGATTAGTGGAACTCTACTGTAGCATAAATTTACTTGAATTTCTTAGGAAACTCTTAAACTTTTTATAAATCTAAGAGAACATTGCTGCCTGTTAAAGTTTTTTCCTTTCACATATAATTTTATTGTGTAATTTTAAACAATTTACTTGATATATTTTCATTTATTTATATTAGTTTATATGTTAGTATTGTCGTCTTTCTTTCTTTCTTTTTTTTCCGTTATTTTCAGTTCAAGATTTAATAGAAATGAAAAATAAATAGTCTAATTCTATATTCCATTCACATTTTCTTTTTACCTGATTGAACATTTTTAAATATTTAATTTAAATTATGTAATTTCTTCCTAATGTTAGATATTTGAATTCAAATCTCTTTAAAGCACCTTTTATTTTTGTTAAATAATCAAATTTATACTTCTCTCCTTTCTTCTTTCAGTTACAATTGAGGGCTCTTTTAAAATATAATTAAAGAAACTGTAAATTAAAGTTCCATTCTTGTATAAATGAAATATATGCAGGCAATGGTTCTAATTTTTCTTTTTTTTTTTAGAGGAATTTAACAGAATATTTTAATGCAATTGATGCTCAAAATATGATGATCATTTTTGCTAGGTGAGTTCGTAAAACTTGGTGCATTCTTGATTTTTTTTTCATCTTATAAATTTTGTAAAAACTTATATTTTAAAAAAATTGTGAGTGCTATTATGAAATTTGCTTGTATTTCTCTAATTCTTTGTTATGCTGATGATTCTTATTTGACAGAAGTTTTATTGTATTCTTTGTAATATTATGTTGTATCCGTACACAATTCATTAGACATGATCATATTTTTAGTATGCTCCATGAGCGACGGATACTTGTTACTTCCAAGAAACTCAGCCGTTTAAGTGCTTGTGTTCAAGCTGCAAATTCTCTTATATATCCAATGCATTGGTGAGTTGTATTCATTAATTTATGCATTGAATATATTGATTTTTCGTGTATTTTTCAAATTTTATATATATATATATACTACCTTTTTGTGTTAGGAAGATGATTCATATAAAAATATTAATTTTAAAATATTTTTTGACTTATCTGTCAGCTCTATGTTATGAAGTTTATTTTGTGAAAATGTCCCTAATGATATTTTCAGCCCTTGTTTTCCTTATACTAGCATTTCACTTGGAGAAGTGCGAGCCTGATGGCTTATTTGAGAAATTTAGCATTGCTCTCTATAATTTAATATAGCATTTAAAATGTCACTGTAGAAGTGGTTTTTTAAATTATGATTTTCAGAAAAAAACTTTCATGCTTTATTTTATTTATTTTGTTTCATGCTGAAAATTTTATGGAAGCTGAATATTTGCAACTTAAAATTTTGATGTGTGTTTTCTATGGGGAAGTTGACTTAAAAAAATGTATTGGGTTATTGAATTACTAAATTACTTATTAGGAAAACTGGATTTATATTTTAAAAGGTCAGTTTAGTATTAAAACTGAATCAATAAAAATTAAAAGACTTGTATTGTCCCAAGTTATTCTTCAATTTTATTATGATATTATCATATTTATGAAATTGCTTAGTTTTGAAAGGCTTTTTTGTTTTTGGACTGAAGGCTATGAATTATTTAATGTAAATTTGTGTCTCTTACTTTTTACAGTCTTCAGGTGCCATTTCATTTATGACATTTAGTTTTTGCGTTTATAATTTGTAAGCATTCTAATTCAAACAAAGTGTTAAGAATATATTTCAGCAGGATTTTTTTTCCTTTATTTCTAGGTAAACATATTGTCGTGTTAAGAAAAACATATTCCTTTTAAAATTAATGTTTAATCTTTGCTTATTTATTGATTAATAGACAAGTCTGACCTTCTTTTAAAAGGAAAAGCAATAATTGCTTAATTCTGTCAGCTTTGCTGCAGAGTTAAGTCTCTTCGCTATATAAAATATTTTAAAATTAGGATTCATCATTGCAGCTCATCAAAATGGTTTTAATATGGTGGTTAAAAAAATGGCCTGCATCAGAAATGGCCTCAAATAGATTTAGCAGTCTGTCTAGTCAAAAAAAAAAAAAAAAAAATGTGCTATAAGCACAAATGCAATAAAAATATATATATATTTATAAAAAATGGTCTCTTTGTGCCCATTGAAATGTTTCACAAAGTATAAATAATTTGATTTTGAAAAGACACCAACTGAGTAGAATGTGTCAACACTTAAACCAAAATGTATGTGATGGAAACATCTTTATTATTTTATTAAAATTTCTTCTTGATTATTATGAAATTAAATAATATTGGACCAATAACATAATCTTTTTTCAGTGATTTACAGGTATGAATGTAATACATGTAATCATTAAAAGGATATTAGGTAATTGATCCAACATAAACCTTGATTCTAATTATATTTAAGATTTAATTTTTCAGAAGAATTAAGTTACTTGTAAGTACACTATTTGCCCAAAAGTATCCGGACACTTGCAGATTTTCACATTTTTTAGAATTTATCCAGAATGGTTTACCCGACTGCCTTTAAACTTCTGACGTGTAAAGAATAGACAATAACTCACATTTTACATTGAAGATTCGGTCCTGAGGGCACTTAGGGGGCCGTCTACAAACTGATGAAGACAAGAACGTTTTTGGCCCACTCCGCTTCACAGAATACTGATAACAAAATGAAACTTTCAGAAATGGTAATGTTTAATGTGCATGTTTACAGGAATTTTTGTAAACTCAGCGCAAATATTTAGGAAGATATAAAGGTTTTCTTAAAAAATCTCAAATTTTCCCACCTGTTTTTTGCTTATAACATGCAGAGTTTTCTGTTATATTATATGAAACTTACAGAAAAGATGACGATATGTTAGAGAAGCATTTGTGTAAAACTTTGGAAAAGAATTGTTGAATATTACAGGAATTATTAGCAATTTTAGTAAATAGTGTTTTACTGCACATGCACGAAACATAGTGTAATTTTTCTTTCACAACTTTAAAGCCAGATATATAGGGCAACTTGTATAAAAAATTCAGTTCAATATCACTAGTATTCAGAAAGATATCGGCATTACAACGAGTAGAATTTTAGCTCCTGTCGAAGAGAAGCTAAAAGATGAGGGGTTGTACACAAATTGATATTTTTTAAACTTATATCTTTAAATAGTTATATTGAATTATATAGTGGTTAGAATTTGCTGCATACCCATGAACACTTATCAATTGCGTGCATAACTTAAATTCCAGCTAATTAGGCACTATAAATAACAAAAATTTTATTGCTTTAATTATATTATTTACGTGATTGTTAACAAGTTACATATTACAATTTTACGGCCAAACAATATTTTTAAATATATTTATTTTATGGCGAAACGATTTTTTATCTAATTAATTTCTTTTCTTAAAATATTTTAATAATTCTACAGATATATTTTTTTATTTGTTACAAATATTAGATGTGTTCATGGGTTTTCAGCAAATTCTAACCACTATAGAATTCAATATAACTTTTTAAAGATATAAGTTAAAATAATATCAATTTCTGTACAACCCCTCATCTTTTAGCTTCTCTTTGACAGGAGCTAAAATTCTGCTCGTTGTAATGCCGATATCTTTCTGAATACTAATGATATTGAACTGAATTTTTTTATATAAGTTGCCCTATATATCTGGCTTTAAAGTTGTGAAAGAAAAATTATACTGTGTTTCGCGCATGCGCAGTAAAACACTATTTACTAAAATTGCTCATAATTCCTGTAATATTCAACAATTCTTTTCCAAAGTTTTACACAAATGCTTCTCTGACATATTGTCATCTTTTCTGTAAGTTTCATATAATATAACAGAAAACTCTGCATGTTATAAGCAAAAAACAGGTGGGAAAATTTGAGATTTTTTAAGAAAACCTTTATATCTTCCCAAATATTTGCACTGAGTTTACAAAAATTCCTGTAAATATTATTCACATTAAACATTACCATATCTGAAAGTTTCATCTTGGTATCAGTATTCTGTGAAGCGGGGTGGGCCAAAAACCTTTTTGTGTTCATCAGTTTGTAGACGGCCCCCCTAACTGCCCTCAGGACCGAATCTTCAATGTAAAATGTGAGTTATTGTCTATTCTTTACATGTCCGAAGTTTAACGGCAGTCTGTTGAACCATTCCAGAGAAATTCTAAAAAATGTGAAAATCTGCAAGTGTCCGGATACTTTTGGGCATATAGTGTATTTGGTATAGCAGTAATTTAAGTTGTTCTTTAAAACTCATTTAATATTATTGGTCAGCCTTATTGTTCTGAATTAGAATTGGGAGCTATGTTATTGTTTGACACCATTTTTTTACTTCATGTCATGTACTAATGCCTTTTAATATTTTTTTATACTTGTTTTTCAATATATATATTTTTTATTTTAGGCAGCATATTTTCATTCCTGTTCTTCCTAAGCATTTGATTGATTATATAAGGTAATGCTTAGGTTTTTAAATTATATTTTGCTTGCTGTCAGTTATTTTCTGAATTTTGTGTAAAGAAAACTTTTATAAAGTTATTGATTACCTTATAAAAAATTGAAGTATTTGAAGATATATGACCTAGCAATTTATCTTGCTTTTAAATCAAACATTTAATTAACTTTATGTGTTATAAATTTGAATGAGCTCTGAATATCACAATTACTTTCTTGTGTTCTTTTACCTCTATATAAATTAAAGAAGTCAGCAATTCTTCTTTCTCTAATGACATGGTCACTGTCTCTTGGTGATGGTTATAATTCCACCAAGATTCTTTGTGTTTGTGGGCACTCCTGTGCATTGAATCTGGTCTAGTGCAGTCACTCTTAAGTTGATATGAAGTTTGGATTGTAGTATGTTGACAGATAAACATATGGCCTTTCAGTTTAAAATAGCTTTATTCAGTCCAAAATTTATGTTTATAAATGAATGACATACAGTAGACTCTGCTTAATGTGATCACTTTGGGACTTAAGAATTTTTATAACATTAACCGATTGATAACAATAACTGAATTAGGTAAAATCAACTATATTTTTATCACATTAAGGGAAAAGAAACAAAAAGGAAAAAAAAAAAAACACTTCAGAGCTATCTATAATTTATTTCAAAAATAACAAAAAAATCATTAATTGTTGCTTGACAGTAATTAGTCCTTAACAGTTCATTTATATATTGTTCGTACTTGTATAGTATTTTTTAATTTGTTGAATGATGTTGCATGCCACATTTCAAAATGTCAAGGGCTTGCCTCATTTCCACATTCGTTGGAGGGTTTTCTTCAACACATTCATCCCCATCATAATCATCAACTTTTATTGCTGGGCCTTGCTCACAAACAGCTTGGCGAATTTCCAAGTGTGTTAGTGTGGCAGCTGTTGGAATGTCCTCGTCAATGGACATCCACTCTTCATACTCTTCCTTTTGCATACCTTCAGGAGGCTCAATGAAAATTACCAATGGTCACGTCCCTGCCTGCTAAATGGACGACCTTCAAAGAGGGGTCATGAAAAATAAACCCCGAAATTCTTGGAATGTGTGGGGAAAAGTAGCCCCCAGATATTTCCTTACAAGTGGAGCTAGAAATTCTACAAACGCCAATTGTTAACGCTGGTTGAAAATGAGAGATCTGTGAATTCTCTACTTCAAAGCTGATAACATTAAACGATGTAGAGATCACACTAAACGAATAATTTTGGGCTCATTTGAATATGTTGGTTCAAGACCAGAGCTTTTTGATAATATAAAGCAAATGATAACATTAAAGACGATCACATTAAGCTTCTGGAACTATATTTTCATTTTCAAAAATTGTGATAGCTTTTGAATGGGGAAAACTTTTTTAAGGGTTAGGAACATTTTATTCTTTTTCTTTTTAGAATTTCAATACAACAACAGATTGGAGAATTAATTTTACTGTAAAGTTCATAATATCTTTATAGCAAATACTTTAATAAATTTGTAGCTGACAGTTTCAAAGCTAGTTTGCTCTTCTGCCAAAAATTTGTTTTAAATAGCATTGAGTTAGTAATTCATTTTAAAAATATCATCAATATTTATAACAGATTGGTGCAAAATTTGGTTAATATTTTTAAATGCTTTTTGAATATGTGTCTATATGTTATTTCTATTTTAAATTATTCATGTGTAATTAATTGGTTTTATATTTAAAATGTTTTATTTATTTTACAAATTGTTGATCTTATGCTGTAATGCTTTTACTATCATGCTCAAGCCATCTCTCATTTATATATGATGATACACCAAAGCTTAAAATAAAGTAGAGTGAAATGTTTAGCTTATAGTGTACAGTTTGTTTTGGTAAGAATTTTGCAAGAAGTGTGGACTTAATTATTGGTAGAGAAAGTAGTTTTAGTTGTTATTCGAAAAGAATTATTCCAGGCGAAGAGTTGATCGAAACAAGATCATTATATAGTTTTGAAATTATTTTGAAAATGAATAAGTAAAATGTACTAAATAAAAATTAAAATAATTTTGTAGGAAGTATAATTTGTTTTAACTTGAAATAAATATAAAATATTTTCCTATTCATTCTAATGTTTTATTTCATTTTTTTAGTGCACCAATGCCCTTTTTGATAGGCGTACCATCTATAACTATGGAGGTACAGTTTTATTTTTTTCCCCTTTTGATAATTTTTGTTAGTTTCTCTATATTTTCAATCTTATGTGTGTTCCTTTTTAAAAAGTTTATTTTAAAAAATGCGTTATTGTAACACAAAACATGAATATAATATCACACTTACATGCACATTTTCTATTGTTTTTCAAAAGTTGGAGAAAACGAGGAAAGATTTTTTTTATATATATTGCAGCATCTCGGTCACTCATTAGCAGGGGCGGGAGACAAGGGTATAAGATTAGAGATAAAAGATTAGTTACTTTTTAAAGCTAAATATGAGATAAATATGCAAAAAAAAAAAAAAAAAAATGCGCTAGGTGCCACTTACTAATCCTTCCCTCACTACACAAAGGGAACATCTTGAATTCATTTGCCAATCATCACTTCAAATGAAATGCTGCAAAATATGTTTTTAATTTATTTTTATATGTTATTAATTTAATTTTTTATATATATTTCATAATATTGTTTGCTTTCAAATATATGTAATAGTCTTATTTCTATTTAGAAATTTAGACAGAGTGAATTGGGTGATGTTGTGGTATTAGATGCTGATAATAACCGTGTTAAAACACCTTATAAAGATCTAGAAACTCTACCTCCGGACATCGTAAGTGTAAAGCCCGTTTCTTTCTTTCTTTTTTATTTTTTTATTTAAATATGAAATTTTGTGTAATTATTACATTTCATTGAATTTGAACTTTCACAAGAATTTTAGGATGATTACAGCAACTATTTAAATAATAAATGTTAAAGTATTTATGAAAATATTTATATATATATATATACCTTAAACCTTGAAAATTGTGAAAGTATTTACAATTTTCAGCTTATTTGAGATATATCCTATCTATAGTAATTTGTTGAAAAAAAATTTCTTTATATAAGGCATTTTGTATCCTTCAGTAAAAGAATTTAACATTTTAAAAATCTACTTGAAAATTACTAAACTGCTTAACATGAATTTTTGAGCATTTCTGTTATTATAAAAATTAAATCTTTTTATTAGTAAAAACTTACTATAAATTACTTTTCCACTAAAAAAAGTTGCTTTGATTATGATATGCTGTACTTGATGAAATAAAAATCTTGTGCATGGAATAATTATCATAACTACAATATCTTATAAAAATATCTTATTGAAAAAGTTCCAGTTCTTGAATTATGTGCTAAACCAGCGGGAGTGGCCTCCACGTAATTTTCTCGCATATGACCAGTAATGTGGGGATGGGTAAACACCCAGTGGGTAAGCAATAATTTTGGGGTATTTACCCAATGCCTGTTTATTTTGAGAAAAAATTATGAATGCTGATTTGCAATGAAACATATAAAATTTATGAATTTCCCCAAACTTAATATTTTGCAAAAAAAAAATGTGTATGTTCGCAATTTTTACGCGCACTGAGGTACCACAACTTTATTTAACGTTTTTGAGTATGAAATCTTACTATAGATATCACACAAGATTTCACCATATCTCTGGTTAATCACAGGCATCCATCTGGAGAATGTCAGAACAAGGTTTGCTACAATTTCCTACATAGACCGCCAAGGTCAAAAGCCAACCATACTAACTTGAGTAAAATAAGCGAAATGTTTGCCAACACACAGTTGCATTGTGAATTTTGAACCAAATATACAATTTGAACACTTTTTTTAATGGATTGAAACGAAAATTGGACACAAATCTACAATTAAGTATGTGGCCTTCTAATAATTAGAAGGCCATATACCAAATTTCATATATCTAAGTCATTATCTTAAAGAGTTATTGTGTTCACAAGTTTGCGATTATAAAGACCAACAGACAGTCAACCCGTTGACGAATTTGGCCCAAAATTTTATATGGACCTACATTCATGAGATGATAAAACTGTGTACTAAATTTTATCCATCTAGTTATTCAACTTTTTGAGTTATAGTGTTCACATGAAAGTGGACAAATCAACAGACTTCCCATAGATGGATTTTGTGCAAAATTTGATAGAAACCTACAAATAATATGTCAAGATCACGTACTGAATTTCATCTCCATAGCTCTAATAGTTTTCGAGTTATCGTGTTCACAGACACACAGACAGACATAATTCCAAAATTGTGTTTTTCGGACTCGGGGAGGTCTAAAACCTGGACATTCATCAAAATCTCGAGTTCGAATTTCTTGACAATTACAATACTTTCTCTTTGTATACTTTATAGACGAGAAAGTAAAAAAGGAATATTTTTACGGATGTAATTTTTAACATGAATTCTTTTTTCACCAAATTCTTCTTTTAAAAGTCATGTTGTTGTGAAAAAACTTCTATAAGATAGATCAACTATTGAATAGTTTCTTTAGGTAGTTTTAAATAAGCTTTTTAATGTTACAAAAACCATGTATTGATAAAATCATTGAAAAAAAATCCACTTAGATATGTGAACTAAATAATTTTGCTCAATTTTGCTAGGTATCATCTTTGAAGCGAAGCCTTAAAAATCCAAATATGATGCTGGGAGATGGTGTATCCAGAGCTTTCATGAGAGCATTAGTGAAACTGATTGGAGGCTACAGAGATTCTTTAAAATTTATATTAGGTGAAAAAATCAGTTTTGATGCAGAAGCATTTATATTAACGAGGCCTCCTTCTGTCCAACCTTTTCTGGAGACAATGCTTCATTTGCAGATATTTCAACAAGTGAGTATAAAATTTAAATCAATGAAACTATTATTACTGGTTATAGTGTGATATTGTGAAAAGTCCCCAAATCAGTGGAGGAAACTGACATTTAACTTAAAACACAAAATAATGCTTATTTTGTGTTTTAAGTTAAGTTTAATTTTTAGTGTTTGAATGACATTCATTATATTTTGTCAACATTATTTGTTCTATTTGAAGAATCATTCCTAATCTTGATTCAAAAGCAAATTTGAATTTTAAATTTTTGTTTTCATTTTCAGTTTATTGAAAATCGCTTGGATATGCTGAATTCAGGTGTGGGGTTCAGTGATGAGTTTGAATATGAAGTAAACACATATGAAGTGCATTCCAGTAATAACCTCAAAACTCAGTACAAAGAATGGGTTACAACCATGAAGGTATCTAAACATTTCTTAATTATAATTTTGTGCTTAGAAATTATGTCATTTCACATGTTATTTATCAAATTAATCCTCTAAATGCTTAATTATTTGATCTAATAACTTAAGAGTTCTGACCAAGCTATATTTTATGGTAAGATATGCATAAGTCTGAGGCTAATCTTTTTATTTTTTATTTTTTGCATTTTCATTAATTTTATAAAAGTAGAAATGTATAAAAATATAAATTTTAAAAAGTAGTAAGAAGAATGCATTTTTATGAAAAATAGAAATTAAGATTTTAATTGGCCATAAAATAAGAATTAATAATAAGAATTTTAAGCCTCCAAGTGACAAATTATTTTGATCTAGCAACTTTCAGCTAAGAGTAATAATTTTTTTTTAATGGATGAATCATACTTTTTGACATGTAGCGAAATCTTTGTAATTTGAAGAATATTTTACACGAACATTTTCTTGTTGTGAATATTGAATAATTGTGAATTAGCTATGTGGAACTAAACATTATAAGCGGAAAAAGCAAGTTCCGTTGCATGGAGGGTTAAATATATTTCAAGAATACCCTTGATCTCAAAGGTTTAATTTTATAAAATTTCCGTCCCAGTTTTCATTGGTGGTTTCACAGTATATATTACAGTTCCAAAAACAAATTACGAAAGGCAAAACTAAATTTTTAAATTATTTTAATTCAGTTCTTTGTCTTCGATTCATGTTTGGTTTTGTGCCGCGCTAAGTACAGGGAAAGAAGAAGGGAAAAAAAGGTCAGATTTATAGCTTAGAAAAATATTTTTAAAAAATGAGAATCCATTTAAAAATCATTCATCCAATATTAACAATTTTAGGCTGTGTCAGTAGGTGTGTTCCAAGAATCAAAACAGGAAGAAAAAAAAAAAAAAAGTGACAGAATTATTTGCTACTCTGTAATTTTAAAAAAAATTATTGATGCATTGTTTCCTGAATTTAAACTAATAAGTTAGAATTCATTTATTATTTTAGAAATTAATGTTGTTTATCCCATAAACTTTGTCATATGCATATAAAATCTGTGGTATGCAATTAGTATAAGTCATGAAAAGCCTTGAAAACCTCCTTCTCCATGCTACCTTTATTTATCATTTACTTGATTAATTCAATATTCATTTTTCATTTTCTAAATACTTTCACTTTTCTAAATTATCAACATAAACACACAAAATTTTAAAAAAGCACAAGTCTTAATTTCAAATGCATCTGAAAAGGGAAACAGTTGGTCTTAAAAAATGTGTTGCTCTATTTTTCTAATGTATAGAGAGGAAAATGTTAATTTTTTAGTTATATAATCTTCATTTTTTCTAAACTCCAGATGTGGAAGAATAGTAAAATAAAGCTCAAAAATTTTAATGTAAAATTTTAGTGATTTTACTTTCATCTTTATGTTTTTCATTTTAGAAAGAGGGTGGTGCATTTTTGAAGAATGTAAAAAGTAAAGTAAGTTTTTTTTTTTTTTTTTTTTCGAAATGAAATATGCATTCTGTTTAGTTTCATTAAAATATTGTGAAGCTGATATCATCAACTTTTCTTATTAATTTAAATTAAAAAATTACATTTTCTGTCTGATTAATTTACTATTTTTTCTTTTGAATCACACCAATGTTCTTCAATGTGCTATCAATAATACCGCTTTTTTATTGCTTTGACATTATTAAAAATATTTGTTTACTTTTCTCCTTTTCTTGAAATATGAAAAAAACTGGATGATTTGCATTTTCTTTTTAAAAAAAAATGTTAATTTCAGCATAATTTTTTTCATGCTATAATTCTAGTTGTATACTTTTCTAACAATATAAATGTCATTTTCATAACAATACATGCTATCTTCGCAACAGTATAAATGTACAATTTGAAAGTACTTTTTTTATGAAAAGTAATAGGGATATGAATGTATGAATTTTAAATATCAAATAAGTGACAACTATGTAATAACTATTAAGGAAATATGCATATTTACCAATTTGTGCCAATTTATGCATCCATGCTTAGCTGAATTCATCTTATTGTTTTCTGCTAAAATGACATTATAATTTATCCTTGTTTTTAATTACATTGCATTTTTATTAGTAAAATTAATTAGGCACTTCTTTTTTAAACAAGTTTCTTTAGCTATTTTTTTAATTGGTCCATTTTCTGATTTATTTCGATATTCTATGATTTCAGACTAATCCTGCTGTAAAGCATGCATATAAATCTGTAAGTTTTATTCTTTTTTGTTGGCATTATTATTTTTGTTTAAAATAACATGATTTTTGTATTACAGAAATTATTTGATAATTTTTATATGAAAATTAATTTATCCATATTTATTTACTTGCATGAATTTTGTTTGTTTTTTAAAATATGAGATGATAATTATTCATAAGAAAAAGTACTTTATTCAGTTGTTTTTGTCAGCAGACATCATTTCCAAACAGGCATTTTAGAAATCTGAAATATAAAAATACTTTCTCTTCTAGTCTAATAATTATAACTTCTTAAGTCCAAGCAAATATTCAGGTATCTATATATGCATATTTGTTGATCTTTTAGGGGAAAAAACACATGCAAAATGAAATGATGCAAAACTTGGTTGAACAAAAATGAATTTTTAAATAAGTAGATGCTCTCTTTGTTTACATTGAGGAATAAGACAAACATGACTCTAAGAGTGTTTTTATATCAATGTGGTTCAGGTTTTATGCAATTATGATATATTTCATTGCTGTAAAAAATTGCAAGCTCAGTTTTCTATGTGCCACATGCCTTGTGGAATAAATAAGGAGGAAGGAAATAAAGCAGAAAACATGCTCATCTTTCAAAGAAAGTAGTTATCTCATGATCTGCTTATAACAAGCATGTCATAGAGCAAAACATAAGACATGCCATTTGACATGGTTTATGACCAACATTTATAAACTTGTTTACAGGCATATGAATTTCAAAAACAATGAAATATATAAATTAAGCATTGTAAAAATACATGAATGATCAGTGTGTATATGAAGAAAATTAAAGTTTTTTTTTTTGCTGTATTCACAAGACTTGTAGCTCTCTGACCATTAAGGGGTTTATTTAAAACTTTAGTCTGTTTATTTAAACAGTAAATTATTTCCCATGAAAAAACAACTTTGTATCTTTCAGTAGAGTGTTCATTTTGTAATTTTGCAATCTGTTCTTCCCGTCGACAATAATGTCCACCACCTACATCTTATGAAGCTATTGCATTGAAAAACAGTTATGTGTGAATTAGTACAAGCTTAATTAGTTACTGAAGAAATATTTATTATAGTATAGAAGTTTATTCTTAAACATTATTTAATCCCTCTATAGGTACACCTCAAATATCAGAGTGAGGAGTTGTGGGATAAGCAAGCAGGCTCTCTTTTCCCTAGACTAGGGTACATCAATGATGTGGTTGTGTTGGCCATGCTTCCAATGACAGGGCATACCTTCTTCTGGAGGGCTTGGTGCATGGATCATTTTGTAACTAACCACAGTACCCTTGTTATTATCGCGATGACCTGGTCATTAACTCACTCAAATGTCTTGGCAGTGTGTGGGAGATCTTTATGGTTAAACATTACTTAAGTTGTATAGCGTTGGGAATAGTATTGCAAGTTTTAAAATGAAATTTGGGAATAATTTAATTCAACAATTTGATCCATCCTGTTTCAGCTGTTTTTCTTCATTTTATATTTTTAATATATTTCTGTTGATTTACCCATATTTTAAGTTAAGTGCTATATTAATTTTTTATTACGATCCATGCATGTTTTTACACTAATTTCCTTTCATATAGGTGAAAGACAAAGGTAAAAGAGCTTATAAAGACATCCGTTCTCGAATTCAGGATATCCAAAAGGTTTGTTTTTATCTGCAAGCAAATACCTGTCGAACTTGAAACTTTTTGATTGCATTATTAATCCTTAAGAGTGTTTAAGCATGGTGTGTATAATATATTAACAGCAAGTTATTGAAATAAAAGGATTTCTGACTGTGAAGTTCTTTGTTTAAAGATTTCTTTAATAATTAATATTAGATGTCTTGCATTTCCTCTCAGCTCTACTATCTCTAACTGAAATATTTGTTTTGTTAATGTTGCTATTTATTATAGCATCCTAGTCAACCAGATTTGAGGTTTGACAGCTTTGAAAAACCAAAAAGTGCTCCTTCCAGTCCAACTTCAGTACGAGCAAATCGGTTTGTCAACAACAAGGTATAATAATTATACGAATTTGTTTTTTTTTTAAATATATACTAGTTTAAGTTTTTAAAATTTTATAATTAGTCTAAAAATTAAAAACTGCTTAGACATACTCAAATAATTTTCAATGAAATAAATAAAAATGTAAGATTTATAAAAGCAAAGTTAAAAATTTATAGCATTTTAAAATAAAATTTTTAGTTTATACATTTATGGTTACCATGTAAATTTTGACTAAATTTTTTTTATGAAATTCTACACAATTGCTTCTCCTGATTTATACCAAAAGAAATAAGAAAAACCCCATTATATTGTTTGTGGGTGTTTGGCACTTGGTATTTTTGCTATTCTTAAGTATGCTTTTCAAAATTGTTTGTTTGATTGTTTTGCATTGTAGGTTTTTTTTGTTTGTAATATGTATCCATTCATTTTAGCATCTTAAAATTTACTAACATATTTAATAGCATGGTGTTTTTAATGTATTTGTGTGATAATTTTTAATTGAATTCCTATTTTTGACTTATCCACATCTATTTATAGAATGTTTTTAAAGTTTTCCTCCTTTTAATATTTTAAATCTAATTATAAAATATCAAACCAGAAACATGAAACATCATAGATGTAAAATCATTCTATTGGTATAATTTTCATAAATTTGCATTGAAAGGCTTACAAAATTTGCTTCCATTCTAGAATATTATCTTGTATTTATTTTTCGTTTTGGAAACAAATTGCTATTTTGGACTGGCTTGTTTTTTTTAAGCAGAAAATTTATTTAAACATATTGTATACACGAAAGATCATAGCATTGAATGAAGCTAGGTTCTCTTTATGAACATTAAATGTAGCCACCAGCCCATACATAGAAAAATCATTAGCTGTTGTCTTGCTAAATTTTCTAGGTCTTCTCTTGGGCATATACAAAGACCTGCCTATATAGATAAAATATTAAATCCAAAATTTTTGATAGAGATAATTTGCCTTTATTTTGCCTTGTGTTCTGTATGCTGCCTGTCCCATTGGGGGCCATTCAAATATTACGTAGGCATGTTTCTGGTATTTTTGACCCCCCTCTTGTCAGCAAAAATAAGCAAATCGCAACTCCCCTCTTATAATTACGTAAGCAAACTGCACCCCCCCCCCGGTCTTTTTTTTACAAAATGTATAAATGTATAACAGTAATAATCTAATTTAAAAAATTTTAGGACTTAATTCAAATAAAAAACTCTAACTTGGCTTAAAATGGAAAAAAAAAATGTAAGTTTAATTTCCTTACAATTTCAAGTTTAAGCTTACAAAAATCAAGTTTAAATTTTCTTTTGCCAAATTTAACTTTTTTTTTTCAAATTTAATTTTTTAAAATTAAACTATTTGTGCAAGTTACCAAGAGATTTTCGGAAATAAAGTGATTTTAATGTCTTACGTAAGCATCACTCATACTCCCCCTCCCCCCCTTGTCAGCAAAAATAAGCAAATCGCAAATCCCCTCCCCCCCCCTTGGGTGCTTACATAATATTTGAACAGCCCCTTGCAGTCTGTTGAAAGAATTGGTGTCAAACATTATTGGACATCAAAACATAATCATTGAATCTCTTTTTAGTTGACCCCCTTTGTTATTACTCACTCTATTATATTAATGTTCTGAAAACTTGTGTGTGCATCAACATATGACCAGGTGGTAAGGTCTCTGCTTCAGAACAGGAAGGTTCCAGGCTCAAAACTCAGTTCTACCAAAGATTTGCTTTGTATGTGGGTATAATGCATGTTAAATAGACATCAAGGGTCAAGCATCCTCCTGCTAGTGTGGTGCAGAAGTTTGGAGAAGGGATGTCATCTCAGGTGTCATTCGACCACAATTTAAAATAAGGTCCATCCCCAAGAAGCCCTCATATTACTTCAAAATGGGACAATAATATAACTAAACCAAGTATCAACATGCATACCAAGTAAATGCTCTACAGCAGCTAAAATGTGATGGTCATGTGTCAAGGACAGCAGCTTTACAAATAAAGTTAGCAAAAAATTCCATGTTTTGCTATGTACTACTTAACTTGAAAAACGTGCACCTTTGGCAGCTGAATAGGAAATTGATATTTCATGCCAACATTTATGCTTGGTGAACACTATCAAGCTGAAGGAAAAGTGCCCAAATGTCTTCCCTTTTTGGCATATTTTGAGGTGTTCCAGTTCCTTTGTATTATTACAAAGAATCTTTTTTTTAACAATTTTTTTTGATGCTTTAATGTTGTATTTTCCCCAAAAAGAGATACTATTTATTGATGCAAGGAGCCTTGTTTTCCTAATCTGGTAATTCTTATCTTCATCGTTCATCATTTTTTTCATTTTGTTGTCTTTTTTAGCAATGTTGTGTGAGTGGACTACTGATTAATTTCACAACTAAAACGTTTTGCATTTGAATTTGTGTCCATCTTTGAGCACTTATGTTTCTTATTTTGAGCAATCTGTGTGTTGGAATATCATGTAACTGTAGACCTTTCTCTTTGAACAGTATTGTAACTACATGAGTGTGTAAAAAACAATTTGTACTATACAGTGTACATTGGACTAATTTTTAAAAAATCTCGCATACAACTTGTTTGTAAGTTAAATAAATTTATATGCATCATAAACTATTCTTTGTGAAATTGTATCTTTTAACGGGACACATTACCCAAAAAATGGCCAAAAATATCAATTTTTATTTTATTGGCTAATTTTGTCGATCTTATCTTTCTACTAAATGTATCAAAATTTCAGATTTGTACCTTTAATATTATAGAAGTTATTTATTTTTTTAAAATTTACAATGACTAATTATAAACATGTGCAAATGACAACTTTCACTGGCTTTTTCTCCATGTCGGAGTTTTCTCATTTTCATGTTTTCAAAATGCTAAGGCTTTTTTAGATAGAGCTGCTTTCAAATTTTTTTGTATTTGTTTATTGTTATGCATATGATAAAACTGTGCATGCAATAAACATTTAGTTGCTTATTTTTTATATACAATATATAATTTAAGGTACTGCTAAATTTCCTCATTTTTCACCGAATAAAACAGTAAAAACTCTACATTTAAGCGAATATTAGATGCACCTTAAAATCCATGCGCAGTTTTGTGTAATATATTCCAGTGAATCTGCAAATAAAATCTGAAGCAAAAATATTCATATTTGAAAAAGTATTAGGGAATTTGAAAAATTGAATTTTTCTTTAAAAAATTTAAATTTAAACTTAAGAAGCAGATCAAAATGATTTTTTTCTCTTTAAGATGACTGTATATGATAGTTAAGTTTTTATAGTATGAAAACTTTTTCAATAATACTTCAAATAAAAAAGTATTTTTCAGAAGATAATGTGTCCCCTTAAAATTGTGTTTGTAATGAAATTATGTAAGCTTTAAAATTTGCAATTCTAACCTTGATTTTTCCCCCTTGTCTTTCTGCAGAGAATTTCTTATAACCATACTATTGATGCTACAAAATCTGCCGTTCGTGATTCCATGAATTTACCAAATTCAGGGTAAGCATTTTTCTTTTACTATATTTAAACAGAAATATTATATCATCTGTAGTAATTTTTAGGTATTTTAAGCATAAAAGTGCAAGTTGAAAAGTACTAAAAGAAAATACTTTAAATAATAATAAGATGATACAGGATGGAAGATGGGCTAGCCCATGAGTGTGGCACTGCATGGCCAGATTTGTGCCATGAACTTCAATCAATCCACCAACAGGAAAGAGGTCTCCTCTATGAAATTAATGCAATGTTTTGCTATTGCCAAAAGATAAATTTCATTATCTTAATCTGTCTTGAAGAATTAAAAAAATATCAAAAAGCAAATCACGAAAAATAACATTTAACAGAAATAAAAAGCAACTACTCAAAATACCAAGATATTTTATAATTATACTCCTTTCTGAATTAAATTTATTAAGATTGTCTCCTTGTTGTATTTTTAGAATTCGCCGATATAAGATGCTTACTGTTGATGAGATATCACTGCCATCTGAAGAATCAGCAGAGGATAGGAGTAGTCCCAGTATACAACAGATTGATCTTGATCTGATGGAAGATTTGCGAGATGTGATTTATCGTAGGTGTTCGGTTTCAAGTGATAATATCAATTCCTTTGGACTTATGGATGAAACCATTGAAGATATCACATCTGATGTAAGCTTTATTTTTCATTATTCTGTTTCTAAATTAGAAGAAAATTTAATGCATTAGCACGGTTTTTTTTTATCAGTTATTATTTTGTTGGAAAGTTTTCTGTATGGTTTTTTTCTGCTTGAATTCAGACAATTTTTAAAGAAATCACACATGTTGCAGTAGGAACTTTTATAAAACAAATTTATTAGGGATTAGGGAAAGTGACTTTGAACATATTACAAAAATTATAAAAAGTTTTGAATATTTACAAAAATAGTTTATAGAGCATGATTTACAAACTGTTAAGAAATTGATCAGTGTTTATTAAAATACAAATTAAATTTTAAAACTGTTCTCACATAAAAAGAATGTGTTTTTTTATTTGTCATAGAGTATGATTATGTTATGCATCAAATTATTAGAAAACTTGTTTTTGAAAAGTAAGTAAATTGAGACATATTTAACAAAATTGTCAATGTTAATAAAAATCTGCAACAGGAATATATCTCAAATAATATTTAATTATTTTGCAGTTTGCTTAGAATTCCAAAATGTAAAACTGATCCACCCACCCTGATTTTTCTTAATATTTTATTAATAACTAATTTTCCTTAGTTTTATGATATTAAAACAATAATATGAAAGAAGTTTGTTTTTTATTTTCCTAAAGCAGGAGGTTTTAATTGAAAACACCATATTCATTAGAACTTATTATTTTTTGTACCTTTTTATTTTTGATTTTTTAAAAAGATTATTAGTGATTGATTTTGCTTGTTTTAGTGTTATGAATGCAATATAAAACAAAATGTTTTAAAAATATTAAATAGTTATGGTTTTAAACTCGACTATGCCAAAATGAAATATATTTTTTACGTGAAAGTGTGCTAATGGGTCTGTTATGCTATGTATGATTCTTCAATAAAAAATTGTAGTCAGATTTGAAAAAAAGTTGCATTTTTTATATGATTACATTTGTTTTATATGATTTTCATGCTTTAATAGATTTTCTACAGTTATTAAAAAATATATGTACTTCTTTATGCTCAACTGGATATACCAAAAAGTTTTTTTTTTTTCCTTTACTACATTTATTACTACAGGTATTGACCGTTTATATAAAATTTTTATATTAAAATGAAATGAATAGCATTTTCTTATATGATAAACACCCATTTCTTTAAGGTTTCTAAAATGTATTCATATTTTCTTTTACCAGAGTGGCCTTGGGTTTGCTGATTCATTCTGCGTAGCATCTGATGCTCTTCCGACCCCCATTCCTCCTCCTAGGTCAAGGAAAAATCTTAGGTCTCCAAAGGCAAACATTCCAGCGGCTAACAAAAATGTAGCAGAACCCACCGAGAATCTTCTCACACATGAACCTCTTATTCAGTTAGAATCACTCGATGACGTCTCTCTCTTCGACCCTCTCCGAGAGAACAATGTCAAAGATACCAACTTGTTAGATTTTCTGTCTACAAAGACTGTCAGTGACTCCAGAGTGGCTGAGTTGAAGAATACCATTCAGAATTTAACTTCCAATTCTAGCCAGCAAATGAACAGTCAACCACCTATGGGATTCTACCCGACTGCTTCTTATTGTATTCCAAGAGTTGCCCAACCTGGATTGGCGATGCCAAGATTTCCTGTAACACCACCTGTGAACTCAGTTCCACTGCAGAGTAATGGATTTGGCAACTTTGTGAATACAGTGCAAGAAACAAAGCCAGTTCTGCCACCAAAGACTAAGTCCTCGTCGACCTTTTTTGTTTCGACCAATGAACTTTCTGATGTAGAGAAGAATTTGCTAGATGATTATGGTTTGAGCAGTTCTCCTCTTTTCAGGAAGAGTTTAGGTGAAACGTCTCGGCCGCCTCCACCTGAAATTCCTGAGAAAACAAGACTTAAACCTTTAGACCCTGTTGGTAATGTGAAGAAAAGTCCAAGGTTAAAACAGAAAGCATTGCTGACTCAGCCGACCTGGCAAAAATTTACTTAATTTGCTGTAAAAAGATGTTAATATTTTATTATTATTATAGGACGTGTCTTGATGAAGATGCATATGGAATTGGATGTAATTATCTAAAATATCTATATGTGTATTATGTTGTTAATTAATCGACTGTTGCCTTTCAGCCATTTTTGAGTAAATTTTAGTTTAATGTGGTCCAGTGTAAGATATATATATATATTTTGTTTAATGGTAAAACATTTTGAAGATTTTTTTTTGGAGGATATGGACTGTACATTCAGACACATATTTGAAGCTGACCACAACAAAGTTGCTGTATTTCAATAAAATAAATATATAAAAATCTTAAATGGTCACTATTCTTCAGATTAGCAATTAATTGTGTATGCTTCTTTAAATGATATGCTTGTCTCATGATTAAATTTCGTATTGGTTTTTGCACACATAACTCATTAGGATTTACTGAACATAGTGATCTCATAATTTTCTTAAAACATTATTATATTAATCCATTAAACTATCCAATTCTGTTAAAGCATATTGCACTCTTTTTTTCAAATAGTGCATTTAGTTTTTGCCACACATGTTTTAAAATATTAGACAATTTGGTTAAACTGTAGTTTATGGCATGGTCTTGTTTCCCATCATTTTTTCGTGGTGCAACTCCAAGTTGTATCGCTAACTTTTTTGTTGCCAAGAGATGGATGGCTCGATGGAGAGAAATAATTCCTTTTGAATGCTTTACATTTTCAATGAGCAAGCAAAGCTACTAGGTTAAAAAAATTTGCCTAGTACCCACTTCATACAGGGTTCGTATGCTCCTTGAAAGCATCTTGAAAACGATTTTCACTTTCAAGCACTATGGAAACTCCTCGATTTTGGGTTGTACTCCTTATAAACTCCTTGATTTTCAATTTTTAACATTTCTTTTATTAAATGTGCACTACATTTCACCAATTAAAAGGATTCTAAATTGCTGCTGTATCAATTACCCAGAATTTTGCTTTGCTCTTTCCACAATTTGATGTTCATCTCCTAGCAATATCCAAAATTTGATAATTGGTTTTAAGTGCCAATCAGTAATAACGAAAACGATAGAATGGTGCAAATTGAAAATGTTATTTCTCTTGTATTATTTCGAAAAATTAACTGTATTTCTTTAAATTGTAACATATGGTTTGTTGTAAAGGATATATATTGTGACGGTAGAGTTGAAAGGAAATAGATACTATTATTCAATTTTAGCTAAATTAGTTTTAATAATCAAGAAATTTTGTTAATTTTATTTTCTTCATATACTATTTTATAAGCAATGAAAATGCCAAGGAAAAAAAAAAAAACAGTTTCTAATATCTAAATCCGTGTCTCTCTTTTCACCTCTATATTTTAAATACTGGATTACTGTGCACTACATAAGGCATACAGTTGAGCCATGTTAATTATTTAAGAATTTAAATTCTAAAAAAAAAATTAATGGAAGTATTTTTTTATTTAAAGCATGGTAAATCATTATATGTAATGAACTATTTGAACTTTTGGGGTAGCTGTATAATTTTGTAAAAAAAATGTGTGTAAAAAATGTAAGCTTTACCACTCTACTTTCATATAAATAGATTTAACATGGCATTCTTGGATAAATCAGCTTAGTAAAAACTTATAAAAGATATAAATATAACCACATTTGAGTTATTAGCAATGTTTTAATTACTCTAATATAATTTTTGTGTACTTTAAAAAGGGAACCCTTTTTCATGCGTAATTATTGACTTATTGAAAATTTTGAAAATACTCCTTGAAAACTTCTTAAATACTCCTTGATTTTTAATTTAAAAAATCAGTAAGAACTCTGCAGCATATGATTCATATGCTGCAGGCATCACAAGCACAGTCTCTCCTTCATTTCATTCTTTAGTCATCCCTTGGCAACAAAAAGTTGGCTATGCCAATCAAAGTTGTGCCAAGAAAAAATGGTGGAGAACAAGCAGTTTCACTGACAATTTATATTCAAATATGATGCCAAAAAAATTTTTTTTTCCCACCTAGTTTTCACCAAGACATTTCCTATAAACTGATCATACCGATTTCAGGGTAAAAGTGTGTCAGCTATCTGTATATTATTCCATCTTTGGTTGTAATGATAAGTTAGAAAGAAATTGCCATTTATATACAACAATGATGGGTGGTCTTGTATTATTTCATGGTTTTTTTCATATTCACAGAATTTGTAGATATTTATTTTTATCAGAAGTATATATATATATGAGAATTTTATTTTTCTTTGTTAATGTATGTTTTCTCTTTAGATGTTTTATCAGGTTAGCTTAATGAATGTCTAATTGGTATATAATTATGATGTGATATTGTCATAACTTATTAATAAGTTACAGAGGGCACAGATTTACGTTTGATGATATATTTTTATTATATTGATTAATCAAGTGCAATTTTTAGGTTAGATTTTGTTATACTGTTAATACATATGTATATTAGTGATATTAGTGTTGCTCAGTTCTGAATGTCGAAACTATTTGACAGACTTGCCTTTGTCTACCTAAAAGAATAAGGGTATTTGTCTTTTTGTAATATTTTATTTCTTCGAATAGTTATATTTCATGTCTTCTATAAATGAATCGTTGATTGCAGATACCACATTAGTAATTTTTTTTAAGATTGTATTCATGCTGTTTCACATTTTAATGGGGTATTTACAGTATGAGTGAAGAAATAATAAGAGTCAAGTAAAGTCACAATATAGGTAATATGAAATCTGCTAGGTAAAAAAAATAATAATCATTGACTTAAAAATTAATCAGTTTCTGTTGAAGCTCCCAGCAGTTTGATGTTATTGACTCGTGTGTTTTCTGCAATCAACAATTCAACTGAAACATTGAATTATGTTCATGCAAATTTATTGCAAAGCCTATTTATTAATTACAGTTGTGAAGCTCTTAGCTATCCACCAGATTCCCCTTCTGATTAAATTTTTGCATATATATGAGTGCTACCATGTAGAATTCAATTCTTTTTATTTGTACTAATTTCTAACTGTCAGACTGATAAGAACTCTATATTACTTCAACACAGTTTTGATTGTTTGGTGCACTATGAAACAAAACAAAATCGAACAAACAAGCATTAACACCAGTGGTATAGTCGCAAATTAAACAGTGCTGGAACACTCTAACTTGGGTGACAAAGATTACACTGTTTTAATGTGGTTTTTACAATTTTTCTTATTTATTTTCTCAAGAAACAAAAGCCATGCCGGAACAGCATTCTGGTGCGCTCCAGCTCCGCTACATCCAACACAATTTAAAATAAGCAGTTCAAAATTATGATGAACGTTTTCCACAGAGTAATGAAGCAGAATAATAAATAGTTTATTATTTAATTCTATCGTTTGTTAAGGAAGTTGCATTAAATTGATGGGTATAAATTTTTTTTAATAAAATTATGTTTCCATTTCACAAAAATGCTTTTTCGAAACTGAAAAGCTGGCCCATGGATACTCAGTTTAGCCTGCTTTTAATCTGGTTGTAGAATTTAATGGTTGTCTTGTGGAATTTAATTTTATAGGTTCAATTGGTTGCAGAATTAAAGATAAGTATGCATGTCAGATACAGATAGAATTTGAATAAATATAATTATGATCACTTTACAGTTTGAGAAATGCACAATCTTTTAAAAAAAGAGAAAGATTGGACAAAGTAATTTTTGGATACTCATTTGTACTCACTTATCGTCATTTATAATGATTCTGTAAAACTTGGCTTCCTATATATGGCTTCCTGTCTCTTCCTGTTCTTTCAGAAGTTATTTTAATGAGCAACACTTGGCTTCCTGTTTCTTCCTGTTCTTTCAGAAATTATTTGAATAAGTAAGAGTGTTGCTCAAATTAAGAATTTATAGTTATAAATAAAATATGGAGTTTGCTGATATTAAATTTTTTTTTCTCCAATTTCATACGTAATGGCAGCTTTTTTTTTATGTTAGTGTAAGAAGTTTTTTCACCTAACCAATTACATTTGTGTTTTTACTTGACATATATACTCATTAAATGCACTTAAAAAGTTAACAATGCGGTATCTTTTATTCAGTTTTAATGTGTTTGCATTTGGAAGTCTTACAAATTCTATTCTTACTTCACTTGTCTCTTATAAAGCTGTGCTACTGTATGGAATCTGTTTATGTAAAAGTTGCATCTAATAGTTTATTTTATAGCAAATGTGTTTGTAGATGCACTGTTATTATTTGCTATAAATGAATCTCATTTGTGCATATGGCAAAATGTTTGATAACTGTATACTCATGAAAAGGTACTATACCACAACTTGCACATCAAATTTTTAAAAAATATATTGTGTATCCATATTTGATGAAAAATTTAAATAATAATTTTCTGATTTTATTTTTGTTACAAATTATGCAAGTATTCAATGATTTAGGCGTTTTAAATAAAATTTCACTATGCTTATAAGAAATATCTTTGGTCTAAGATAAATGTTACTGAAGCAAAGAGATTTGTTACTATGTTGTGAATAGTTTTAGTTATATAACTTTAGTTATATAAGAGGAGAGGGGGATCTTCTATTTAATGCCATTTTAAGATAATTTAAATTTATGATATAAAAGAGAAAAAAAGCTATTTACAAATTTTAAAGAAATAGAAAATTTAATAAATTCCTTCTTCAGGTAATTAGCATTATTGTGATTAAGCATCTGCTTATGTCGATTTTGAAGCTTTGGATCCATTTGAATGATACATCAGGAAAGCAGATTGCTTTTAAAACCAAAATTTAATGCATGCGTTCATTTTTGGTCCTTGTGCCAAATGACAAAAACTATGCCAAAGAATTTTCTTGAAAATACAGAACAGTTTCATCTTTCTTTTAACTATCAGAGACCTTAAATTTGAAGAAGGAAAATAATTCCTGACCAAAGTTGTTTTTACATCAATAAGTGCATTTATTTTATTAATATTAGAATATCCTCCACTGCATTTATGACAAAAGATTTCTTTTAAAGTTGCAGTTCTCTCCTATAAAAACATTAAGATTGACATAGTTGAAAATTCAGATGTTAAAAAATAAAACTAGTATCAAAATTCTTATTCAGCTATTTTCATTTATGAAATACTTTTATTATTAAGGATTTTTCCAGTTTTATTTCATAATTTTTCCTCATAGGTCTCGTATCAAGATATTTTGAAAAAATGGAATTAGTTACATTAGGTCTTGTGCTTTTGTAATTTCTTTCAACAGTTTGAAATCCGCAATTTCTTCTCATGTGAAACATACACTAAATTTGTAACATATGACTGAGTGGTTGTTAGTACAAATAAAGAATAAAAGTGCCACTTGTTTTACGAATTTTAGATAAAAATTTTCCATTTTTTGAATATGTATGACATGACTACATTTACATCCAAGATAGTCAACATGTAGACATAGAACTTTCTGAAGGAAATGCGTTTAAAAAACTTCCATTTCGATTTCAATTTTCTTAGAATATAGTGAAATACACGAAATGATTTTGAAAATTTAAATATGGTGCATTACATTTTATTTTATCGTTATATCTTTCCAGTTTCTTGACATTTTTAGTCATTACTATGTATTATCTCTATATAGTATATCGTGTAAAACTATGTATTGATATTTATTACTATTGTGAAAATTTATACACATGTAATGTCTTGCCATGTATATATTTTCAACTTTTGTGATTAATATTCTGACGCATTTTGTATTTATTGCTTACCTTTGTGCCATATCAGAATACAAAGCGGTGTTTTCTCAAAATTCGTCTTTCTTGGACTGTACCGACATGATCTGTAAAAAGTCCGTGGTTTCCCCATAAGCATGTGTATTTGATATCTGATTAAAAGATCCCCAGCTGTTTTCTATTGTCTGTGTTCTGATGAATACCTCGTATTCTTCAATGTGATTTGAGATGTTAAAATATTTATTTCAAAATTCTAATGAATATGCTTCTGTAAATAAAACGTGGAAGAATTTTACTCTTTTATCTGTTATTTCTATAAATATTGCTCCATGTTAAGTGTCTTTAGTAAAGAAATGCAATGCCTCTGAGTTTTTAAGAATTAATTCTATTTATCCATCGATTGTTATGGTTGATTAATAGTCCCGTTTTGGAAGTACACTAAGCCAGTGGTTCCCGACCTTCTTGGTTGTGCGGACCACCTGTTGTGTAAAAAATATTTTGAGGCCGACTAACTAAATATACAATTGAAAAAAAAATACAAACATATATCATTCATTTATATATTGTATGTACGTATATGTCAGCAATAGTAAAGCTTACTATGAAAGGGGTTTAAAATATATTGTTTGTAAAGCGTAAAAACGAGTGACGACTCTTGAAGTTTCCCCGACTTCGACTCTTGAACTAGCGTTCCGCGGCCCTCTTATACGTTACGTATCGCGAAAATAATTAACAATTAGATAATAATACATTAATTATAATTATTAATAATTTATTATTAATAATTAGATATTAATTATCGCGATACCTGATAATTGTATTACATAGCGGTTGGGTACCGCTGCACTGAGCTATTTGGCTTTGTTCCTTGTATTTTTGAATCGCCTTCCTATCACCAGGTGGATACGTGAACAGACAAACCTCCACATCAACAGTGTGATGTCTGACCTGATGACTAACGTGTCCCAGGATCGCTTACACGGCTAACCTTTAGTAAAATGGGGTCTTGAACCAAGGGGTGGCGCCAGAAGGGGGGGATTCTGTGCCCCCCATCGGGGAAAAATTTTGTACGGGGTACTCAACTGTAGTTGATAAATAATAATCTGGCGAAAATTTGAGACCAATTTCATTACACTCGCATCCCCGTACAGCAGGTCGGGCAAACTCTAGCGCCATTCCTACTTGAACCCGTAACTCTCCCATCCTGAAGCCGATATTCTACCACTAGGCCATCGCGACCCTACTCAACGATGTTCGGAGATCGTCCCTTCCCCTCCCTCCCCTGCCTGCTGCTTCTAGCTTGTTGCGCTTTTGAGTTATCCATTCACATAACAAGCGAAAATATAGACCGATAGACATTCATCCCTTTGATTGGCCGTGGTGGCCTAGTGGTAATGTCTCGGCTTCGGGACCGGTGCGTTCCAGGTTTGAAACCCGATTTCTCTTCTTGCGCCTTTGTGCGTCCGTTCTCGCTTGCCCAAGAGAGAACGGATGCACAAAGGCGCAACTCCGTAGTGAACATCAGCAAACAATCCAACACACCTGTGAACCTCTGCACGATCAGCTTCTGATGAACATTGCTTCAAAGCAAAAACGAAAGAGTAATAATAATAACAGGCAAAGATCGAACAAGTTATCAGGACTAGAAGAATCAATTAGAATAACACAAATTATAATAAAGAGGCATATAAACTGAAACAAACCACTCGCTTAATCCAATACAACAAAATGACCCTTTATTTTGATCTGTACTTATTAAAATTTTTATTTCATCATTTTTTATTTTTCTTAAATTATAACTGTCATTTTTATGCTCATTCAATTCTATTAAACCTTATTTTTGCAAAGCACCAATAAGTCACAAATCATTACTGTCATGCCATACAATTTTTTTTAAATTTTCGTCTTGAAGTGGGAAAACCAGTTGAATGCAAGCACCCCCCCCAGCCTCCCCCCCCCAAAATATTGCTCGTTACTCGCCAGCCGTATATGATAGGCCAGTACATGTTAGTGATGAGAATCAGAAGTTTCATCCTAATTATCAGACGATAGTTCGTTTCGTCCCCGATAATTAGCTTAACGGGTCTATTCCTTTGTTGGGGAGACGTCACTTTTTCCGCACGTTAACAACGGGAAAAGTGACGTCTCCCAACCCAACCGGGGGTACCAGAATAGACCCCTAAGTCACTGCTTCAAGCAAATAACGCAAAAATAATTTTAAAAGATCAAGTCCAACGATTACCTATTCTCTTTAACTATTATAGTCTGAAATATTTGATGATTATTTAAAGTATAGATGAAAAAAAATGGTTTAGTTTAGTTATATTAGCGTTCCATTTTGAAGCAACATGAGGGCTGTTTTAGGATAGAACTCTCAATTTCGAGACCACTGTCGGATGACGAGGATGCCGCCTGGGCTGGTACCCCATCCTCTTTTCAGGTGGTCGACGCGCCGCGCCAGGGGGATGTCGTTGGTTTGACTCACGGCGTCGGGGTTGGCGTGCTCCGGGCCCACGTACACTGTGGATCTTTGGTGGAATCGGGTTCCGAACCTGGAACCTTCCGGCTCCGAAGCCGTGACCGTACTACTAGGTCACCATGGTCTCAAAAAGTAGCGAAAAAAAGTTCTAGTTAGTTTTAAAATTTAACCTTTAAATGCCAAGTGTTGCCTTTAAGCAACATACCTAATTTTGTCTTCTAAAATCTTGAGAATAGGGCTAAAGCTTTAATGCCCGTTGCTGCCAATAGGATACGTACTGAAAATTTTATTAAATTAATTTACAATATATAGATGTCAGCCTGAGTGCTGATAAAAGAATAAAAATAAATTGATGTTTTTCACTTGAGGCTTCATCGTTTTTGCTTTGTTTGCACGCTTGAGAATACTAAATTTTATTCTACAATGTTGAAGGAAATTCCTTATCAGTATTATTAGTTATTAAAATTCATCTGTGTTTGACATTACAGAATTTTATGAAGGAAATTTTTTTTTGAAATAAAGCCCAGTTTTGTCAGTTGGTAATAAACTGTTTTTTTAGCCATACACCATACTTGAAACAAGGATTTTTTAAAAGTATTTTTCCAATTTCATTCAAGAAATGGAAGTCAAAAAACATTTTTAAATCAATTTTTTAAAAATCGGGCTTTCAAGAGTTAAAAAGACAAATTCGTTCCTAAAGACTATGTAAGTTCCAATTATTTTGTTCATTTTTACCGCAGACGCATCTTACCATAAATCGATTTAACAAGATTTTAGTTTTTATTTTGCCAGATACGAAAATGTTACAACAGATTTAAATTCGCCAACTGAAAAAGATTCCTTTTCTTCCAATCGAATTAATTTTCCTGCTTAATAAAATAAGGAAAGCAAGATTCCTGAGGTTTTACAATTTTGTTTGCAGAATGCTACGAAACCACAAACATCTTTTCAAGTTCCATTGCATTGTATACTGATTCGTAATTAGCATGCGGTTTTATATTCACGCGCTACGCTTGAAACGATGCAATCATTTGTCGTTGATGTTTTCTTCCTCTATACATCAATCACGATTAAACGATATACACGATATATTCGCAACCTTTTGCCTAATGCAGTGAATAGAAAGAAAGAGATACATTTGTGAAGCGATAACTTTTATTTATAAAACAGACCTTCACAAAGCGGCTTCCTTACCGGAGGTAAATGTGCACATCAGCTGCAAATAGAACACATGATTCGCAGCGCACTTCTGCTTTTTTCGAACGTCAGGGCTTCATTTTGATTGATGTTTACAAGGTTATACGAAGAAAGAGGGAAAACGCCATCATTTATAATATGCTGAATTAAAATTATTAGATGTTTCTATCACTGAATACGTGGAACAAGCATGTCAAAATCAGTAGTGTCCTTTAGTAGATATGTTTGCGGGTTGACAAATGTATTAATATGCAACAATTTTTAATAAATATTTCATGACCTAAGCTTAAATTTAGAAATTTCTATCTACATAAATTTATTAATTATGAGCCGCAAGATCGCCAACAGCAGATCGCTAATTATATAGCAGTTCTCTAATGAGGTTCGGCAATTCAAAGCTTCAGACACTAATTTGGAACGAGATTTCAAATATGCCCAACATTTTCCCCCATTTCCACTGGAGATTATAGAATATGTATCTAATAATATGAACATGCTAGTAATCAACATACGACGAGATATAAATTTAAGGCAAAGTCCGATGGAGTAGTATCATCTGGATTTTATTTTAAACAATTGAAAATTCAGGTGATGTGTGTGGGGGGGGGGGCGGGGGAGTGGTTATTTACGCTTATGGAAGGAAATGAGTTTCTTGTAAGATTAAGAAATATTGCCATTTATATTATGTATGGGGAGCAAAGTAAACCTACCTCCTCGTAGTACACACTGGTCAACGTTCTATACGGCGAAATGGGCTGCAGAATTCGCCATATTTATGCTCTCAGCATCCTCGTCGTCGACTTCAGTGATATCTCCGGCGGAGAGAATCGACGTTAGACCACGTTCTGCAATAGAATACTGATGATTTATCTGATTTTTTTTTAGCATGATACAGTGGCCTAGCGACGGGGAAGGGCAAGGGGGTATAGATGCCCCGGCGTCAGCCTTTGGGGGCGCCATTGAGACAAAACATTAATGCGACTATGTCACATTTTCAAGTCAAATATAATCAAGGAGCGAACTATTATTACAATACGCCGAACTCCATTTTCTCTTGGTAAATCACTGATCACGACTGGGGACGAAAAAATCATATTTGCCCCGAGCGCCACTTATCTTCGCTACGCCACTGGCATGATAATATTTATAGGGCATAGATAATATTTATAGGGATGATATTTATCACGCATGGGGCATACGTTCAGTAAATTGCTCCATGGTTGATGCGAAAATCGTTCATTGAAAAAAGCAAAACAGATCAACTACAGTAGTAATAGTTGCTATAAGATAGATAGATGGATGAACGTGCAGACACCTGTTTTCACAACGCCAGAGGCCATACAACCAGCCTTTTATAAAGTAAGGCAAATACGTTGCTTTCTGTCGAGATTGGACTCATTAACAAAATTGTAAACGGCACGCTGTGTTCCCAGGTGGTCATTCTCTCAAGTACTGACCGCGCCCGATTCTGCTTAATGCCTTGTATAAAAATGATTTCTCATAATTAATTTAGCTTGTTGAATCAAAGAATTTTTATTTGGTAAAGGTGAATGACAGCAGTAACTACAGTAGCATCATACTTTCTCCCAAAATTTAGATATTGCATTTATACAACTAAATTAACATTGCGTCTCTCATTAATTCTCTGGACCAGAGAACGTTTCATATTCTTAGCAAATTCTGAGTTTTGTTGGTTCAGTTCTCCAAGAATGAAAGCAAATACGCTTTCGGCATTTAGCAAAGTCGCGTTTCGACCGCATAGTTTTTCTAGGCCAATTTTTACTGGTTTCAAGTCTGCTACAATTGCAATCAGAGTTTCATATTCTATATTAATCGAAAATCGTCGTTCTTTAATATCAATTATTGCTTTTGAAATTGCTGATTTTATCTCTGAAAGTCTTTCAAACAGTGCCAAAAACTGTTCCAGCGTGTTTTGGTGTCTAAACAAACCATCTTTTCACAGCCAAACTCTACTTTATCATAATTTTGTAAAATATCATTCTCAAGAGTTGATTTTCTGAATAATTTTCAATACCCCTTATCTTTTTTATAATTTCATTTATATTAGACATATAATTTTTCTGCATAATCAATATGAAACACAGCATCTGTTGCTATACAGCCTTCAAATTCTAAATCTAACGCTTTGTCTAATCTTCTGTAACCTTCCTCACTTTCATCAATATCGTCTCCTTTTTCTTCAAATGATATATTTTCTATCTCAACAATGCTTTCTCACAAATCCACTCTTTTCCTATAAAGGACATCAGACACGGCCATGTATATGGCATATGCTAGCATAGATGATTTTAATATAATTTATAGTTTTGAGTACCTACGCATTTTTTTTTGTTCCCGGGAATCAAAAAGTATGAAATTCTTATGATATCCCGGGAACCCGGATTCCCGTGTGCCCGGGAAAGAAACCCTACTTCGTGGTGATTCAAGATGACACTGTACTGATCTAGATAGCGTTTAAGACAATGATTTCTGTTCGTCCCATCTTGATTTCGTGTGGGCATTTAGAATTTAAAAAAATATGCCATTTTCGAAAGTAGTCTCTGAGTTGAATATTTTCTACGAGAAAGAAGATGCCAAGTATCACAATGGAAACATTTAATTTAACAATTGTACTTGTTCTTTTTTCTGCCTTTTCAAAAATCAACAAATGCTTGTACAAAAATTGAACTTTTTTTGCCACAGATCCGCACGGATTTCCAAAATCTTTTGATCATGATTGTTCCTCAGAAATGAAAATATTGACGAAAAACTTGCTTGATTCGTTTTTTGTTTCAATTCCATCGCAGAAGTTAGCATGGACCAAGACGATCCAAACTTCTCTCCAAGTCGTACGTAGGTAACACATATTTGGACAATAAATTCTAATATTTCATGTTTGGATCGAGCACAGAAATAAAACGCTACATTTATATCTGAATAAAGTTGTACCAACTGCGTTTAGACCAGGGTTTCTCAAGCTGTGGAGTCTAGTAAAATAATTTTGGTACAGCGAAAATTTTGACAGCCTCTTTTTCTTTCATATTCTTCAATATTTTAAGTAAAAATGGCTAATGAAATCGAATTGTCTGAAAATTTTTTATTTGAATTTGCTAACTAGATTTTTAAATTCAACTTCTTTTAATTTAAAATTGACTAATGTTTCGTTTCCTTATTTAATTTGCAATTTTGTGATCGTGAATTCTTTTAAGCTCGAAAAGAGTTTGAAAATTGAAAAAAGCTTAATAAATCCTGGTTTAGACTATACGATAATGTTTCTTAGAGCTTTGTTTTCCCCTTAGAATATTTTCTTTTAAATTGGGCACTCAAGCTTTTTCTATTTAGACAAGCAAACAAAACTTAAGAACGAACATTTAAAATATACAGCCATAAAATTTGAGACAGTGGCTGTCAGCAACTAGAAGAACAAATTCCAATTCGGAAAACAGATAGTGATTATGCAAATTTCTGGAACAAGACGTCACAGATCATGTCAGAGTGCTTCATCTGAAGATCGACTTTAGGTCAATGAGGATGGCGACATGCAAAATAAGCATGAAGAATAGTATTAAAGACGCTCGCTGCAAATCCAAGCTGATTTCATTGCAACATAGGTAGAAGAAATAATCTCGAGGACTTCATGCAAGGAAGAACGGTTGGAAAGCTGGAGGGAAAATGTTGTATAACGGGGCGCGAACACTCTCACAGAATATTCTTTTCATTCTTTGAAAGTTTGTAAGCGAAGATAGTTAAAAGAATCTTCTTGACTTAAAATATTTCTTTAAAGTTTGCTACGTAACTATTTTGAATCGAATTCTCGTTCAGGTATCATCAACTAAAACTTTCTTTTCTCATTTATTTTTGAACTTTCTTGAAAAAATTCATTTGGCTGAAATGAAGTAGTAAATAAGAAACCGAGGAGGAAGACCCCAACCTTAATAATCTTGAATAATTCTCTTTTTGTTATATACATTAGTTTTCATTTTTGTTATTTTGTATTTCGTACATTTATGTATTTTTGTATTGTTTGTTATTCTTGTGTGTCTTTTCATGCCTTAGTGTCTTTATTATGCTGTTATTATTTTCATGCCATAGTATATTTTTGTTGTATTAACTTTTTCCTTTTCAGTAGAAATGCTCTTGCTAATGTACCAAGCTTGTGCTGAAATACGTGCGGGAACTTTCACACAACAAAATTCACCGAAATTCCAACATGCTCAACGAATATTTTTGTTCAGATGGAAGCATTCACGTGAAAGATCTGTTCCTTTCCATCCGAAAAGGAGCTAACAGTAGAAAAAATTCAACAAGTCTTGTCTTAAAAAGTCGATCTTTCTGTTTCTAGTTGACCTTCTGTTCCATCATAGCCAGCGATGTTCTGAGAAATAGCGTTAGGTCAATCTTTCCTCCACAATGAATCGATTCTTAAATCTCCTTGAACCATCTTCGTATGACATGTCTTACAGTTTTCGTTGTTAGATTGGAGGTAGTCTACTGTACTACCGCCAGGAGAAAAACCCTGAAGAGTGTTGCTTCAAGTAGACGAGTCGAAGAAAGGAGACAAACGGATATAAAATCAATCGCTGCATTTGGCAAACTAAGCGCACTTCGTTAGGCGAGGAATTCGCTTTCGACCAAAGTACAAAGCAAAATCAGACTTCCTCCCATTCTATCTGCGCCAAACGAAATAAAGCCCTTTCCTTCACCCCCAAAATGCAGTGGAATATCCCGTTTCCATAACGACCGCCACCGGCCTGTCTGGTGTCTAGGGTTTTTCTCGTGGCGGTAAGACAGTAGTGTGTGCCACGTGCCATTTATTGTGCTTCGTTAAATGTTTCTAGGTCTTCTGCGGATGTGAGTTTTTCATTTCAACTACTTTAGTGTAGGAATTCTTTGATCTATTCCAGAAGGAAGTCAAATTGAAGTCAAAAAGTGTCCCAGCTCTAGAAACTCTCAATCCAGACATCAAAAATAAAGACTGACCTGGATCTTCCGCCCACTGGTCTTCAGATTCCATGAGTTTTCCACCATATGTTAGTACATGGAAATGAACTGGAAATAACCTCACTGTTTTGTATCGCGTTACATCTATTACAGATATTTCAGCAGCAATTTGTGCAACTGCTTATTAAGTGGTGTTAAGAGTATAGAACACATTATTTCACCGTGCTCGTATGTGCAAGAGTATCTAAAAATTATGTAGCAAAAATCTGGTATTCTAACAAGGAACTGTCCAGTTATTCTGATATAGTTAGTTAAAATTGAATACATCTGTCGAAGCGTTTTCAGAATTTTTCCATTCATGTTACTATTAATAATACTATTTTTCGTATAATCGGATATATTCTTATAATTAGTTTATAGCTGTTTATGAAGAAATTCTTATATTTTTAAATAATTTTTTATTATTTTTTTCGTTTTTTTCGCGTGCAAGAGAAATAAATATGGTAAAATATGCAGAATATTTTTCGATTCGCGTCTTTTTTTTGTCGTGAATCTTTCCTTTAATTATTTTTATTATTTTCTTTTATTTTTAACTTTAAGACCAAATTATGTCCATTTTTCTTATTCACCCCGTTTATAAAAAAAGAGACATTTAAGTTACAAACAGGATATTTCAGTTGCAAGCGCATCGCACGGATTAAAATATTCACAGTATAATGAAAATGGTAAACATGGTAAGAGATGTGTTTGTACGAAAGGCAGATTGTTTATGCATTCAACTTTATTTTTCTAATGAAAATTCAATTTCTATTGACTGCTGACGTGCATAATATAATTATTTGAAATCAAAACGAAAGATATTATAAATATTGATTTTACTGTCACATGTGACGTTTTAAAATTGCGAAACGATCGCACCTATGTGGACTTGTTTTCCTTTCCGAATCAATCATGCTTCAATAGTTGTAAGTGACATGTTTGTTACATATTTGGATCTTGAGTGATTCCATAGAAAACCTGACCTTTACAATTATTTGATACACTTGTTATAATTACCACACAAGCACTTTTTATGTATTTTTACCTGACATTTTCCTTCCCTTTAGAGGAACAAAAATGCAAATGAAAATATTCCTCTTGTTCAATTAGAGCAAAAGAACGGCCATTCCGATTTCCTTAATCGTGTTAAAACAAATCCGATTCAATATTATGGTATGAAAAAAAGCTGGTCTATAGACGGAAACAAAACGCCACGCAGTTTCTTTCTGGGTCTCTTTCAGTCACCAATCAATCGCTGGAGACACTTGATCACAAATCACACCTTTCAATCCATCCGACGACGTGATCGGTGAAAACACTTCATTCAATACCGCAGCAGTTGCTTAATAGTCAATCTTTTTGCGGTGGATTTTGAAGGATGTGTGCTCCTCTCAAAGAAGAGTGATTATTTTCCAAAAGCCGATCACACTCAATTCTCTGGCCCAAGGACTTCTAATATATTATGTTGTCACACTGAAGTTTCCTTTTAGCAGTGGAATTTTATTAAAGACTTTTTAGCATGTGCATTTATTTCCTCATTATGCTTTCACCTGTTTATGCCAAACCGGGGCAATTCAGCCAGAATCTAGACGGAAAAAAAGAAACTGTACAAAAGCCGATAGTGTGTTGGCTATTCAGCAGTTGGTTACACTTCTGTCAGTCATTCAATCTGCATGATTTTTGGAGAAGGCCATATCCATTGAAAAGATGATTGACAGCGTTTGTGTGCGTGTTTTTCCGAGAATTGTCGTTAATGTGTCATTAAAGCGAAGAAATTGAAAAGATCTTGTCTTACTTATTTCATCTTTAGGTTCCTGTTGCTGACCCAGAAATGAGAAGACGCGGTGGCCGCTCTAGGTTCCTCTGGGGTTCGCTCAGGGTAATTTGCGGCCAATTTGGTGGATAATTTGAGATTGGCAAAACGTGTTTAATAACACTTTATGTCAAGACATGCAATATAACGAGTTCGAACCAAATGATTATTAAAAAAATAAGAATTTCATTTTCATTTTAAAATTGCTTTCGGCCTTTGCTTGTAATGACTTCTTTTATGTACCTTTTTAAATCTTATATACCAATTCTTAATAAGGTCCCTTTATTTGTATAATTGTTGAAAAAGTGAACGTAAGGCTGGTGAAGCAATTTAGGCCATTCGCAGATCTTTGAATCAGTCGTTTCTGAATTTAAATAAATGCATTGAAGTGATGATGATAAAAAATCTACACAAAGACTAATAAATATTTTGATTGCGAAGAATAATAAATGCGAACCATGTGTGCTCATTTTTGCTTTTATCACATGTAAGGTTGTGTCAATAATTGCAAGAAACTACATCTTAGAATCATTTGGCATCTGTGTATTATCATAAAGCAAATCTTTATCGGCGAGGCTTTTTCCCTTCTGCTTCGAAACCTCTCTAATTATGAGCCTAATTTTTCAGAGCCTGGTGGAAAAAGCGGACATACAAATAATTCTGTAACAACTTATGTTGACTTTATATTTTAAAATCTACGAGCGACCGCATCATTGTCAATCACGCGAAGTGTGTCCCTACGCGTCTTCAATCTAAAGAAAGAACTCCGTGAAATCAAACGGCTTTCTTTTCCATCTGCCCATAGTTCAAAATTATGAAGTCCGCAATGGCGATCGCCCCTCCCCACACTTCTTGCTCGAAAAATTAAATTTTATTTCATTTCTCAACATTTACTTCTCTGACCCATACTAAATTCATTAGTCGAGACGAAAATGCTTGACAATGAAAATTTGTGCTATGGTGGATGAATTATTGCATATCAACGGGTTTTGGAAGTAAAGAGAGTAAAGAAAGAGGCACCTAGTTCTAGATAAAATAAACTGATTACCAAATAAGTAGCATAGATTCTGATAACTATTGAAATAAGTCAGTCCTGTTCAACGTTTACTT